>OY992879.1:113026510-113281510 GCA_963921405.1 Cepaea hortensis
AATCAGTTGCGCAGCAGAAAAAACTATTCCAAAAGTAAAGAAAGTGGGCCGTAAGACATGGATGACTGAAGAAATTTTACAACTAATGGAAACAAGAAGACAGAACAAAAATAATCCTGCCAAATATGAAGAAATTCACAGAAAAGTGAGAACCTTATGTAAGGAGGCAAAAGAAACATGGCTTGAGAAAAATTGCAGAGAAATTGAAAAACAACACAACAGTTACAATGCGAAACTAATGCACAAAAGAATTCAGGAGCTTACTAATCAAAGAACACGTACATCAGCAGGCTGCCTAAAGACAAAAGATGGAAGAGACATAATAGAAAAAGATCAGATATTACATGAATGGTCAGATTACGTGAAAAACCTGTATGACGATAACAGAGACGAACAGTATGATGTTCAAAATAATAATGAAGGACCAGCAATTTTGAAGATGGAGGTTCAGAATGCTATTAACCATATGAAATCTGGCAAGACCCCCGGTTCAGACAGCGTCACAACAGAAATGATTAATGCTTTAGAAGAATATGGAATAGATCAAGTTACCAGTCTGCTTAATACAATATATTATACTGGAAATATACCTCAGGAGTTATGTAATTCTGTATTTATTGCAATCCCAAAGAAATCAGGAGCCTTGGAATGTGATCAACATCGAACAATTAGTATAATGAGTCACATCACGAAGATTTTGCTAAGAATTATCATGCAAAGAGTTAGGAGGAAAATACAACCTGAAATAGGAGAAGAACAATGTGGGTTTGTGGAAGGCAAGAGTACAGTAAATGCTGTGTATATACTGAGAAACATAATCGAACGTTCTATAGAAGTAAACAAAGATCTACACCTTTGCTTTATTGACTACACAAAGGCTTTTGATAAAGTGAGACATGTCAACATGATAAGGATGCTTGAAGATCTACAAATTGATGGAAAAGATCTTAGACTTGTAAAAAACATATATTGGAAACAACAAGCTGCCATAAGAGTTGATAATGAAGTAAGCCAATATCAGCCTATTAAAAGGGGTGTGAGACAGGGATGTGTAATGTCTCCAGATCTGTTTTCCCTGTACAGTGAAAGTATTTTCATAAATATTGAAGATATGGAAGGAATCAACATTGGGGGACGATGCATCAATAACATTAGATATGCAGATGATACAGTCTTGATTGCAGACAATGAACAGGACCTGCAAAATTTAGTAGATGCGATTGTTACACACAGTGAACAACTAGGGTTAGAATTAAATTGTAAAAAGACACAGATTATGGTCGTCACTAGGAAGGACGAAATACCACAATGTAATATACAAGTAAATGGGAATATTCTTAAACAAGTGAGCAGGTACAATTATCTCGGAACAGTAATAACATCTGATGGGAGATGCCTTGAAGAGATTAGAACAAGAATCGCCATGGCAAAAGTAGCCTTTAGCAAGATGAAAAACATATTGACCAATAAAAAGATGTCAATTGAAACGAGAAAAAGAGTGTTGAGATGCTACATTGAACCTGTACTTTTGTATGGATGTGAAGCGTGGACAATGAGCAGTCAGGCTGAAAAACATCTGATGGCTGTAGAGATGTGGTTTCTGAGGATAATGCAAAGAATACCATGGACAGCCAGAAAGACCAATGAACAAGTCCTTCAAGAAACAAATGAAGATCGTAAATTGATTAGAGAAATTAGACGTAGACAGTCAACATTTTTTGGGCATGTTATGAGAAGAAATGGATTGGAGAATTTGGTGTCAACTGGTAAGATCGAGGGGAACAGACCAAGGGGAAGACCTAGAAGCAAGTACCTGGATGGCTTGGCCTTGTGGCATGGTCGAGACAGAAACACGGAGCTGATCCACGACTCTGGTGATCGAGTGAGATGGCAGAACATGACCGCCCACGCTTACCGGCATGGCACATGATGGATGGGTGGATGTTTATGAAAATGGCTTCTACAAAGAGAAAATGCAAATTCTCGAACACTATGAAAAATAAGTTTCCATGCTTCGTTGAAGGACGCAACGAGAATGACTCAAAGTGTACGATTTGCGATAGTTACTTGTCCGTTGCCAACAAAGGAACTACTGACTTGGAGCGCCATGTTGACAGTGAGAGACATAGAAACCTAATCAAAGTTTCCGCGTCTTTTTTTCAGACTAAGTACTAAAATGTGTTGCTGAAAGCTCATGCGGCTGAAGCAACTTTGGCATTTCATACAGTTTGTCATCATCAGTCTTACATGACCTGCGCAGCTGGTTTGATGCACACATTATTTGAATATTCAGAAATTACTATAAATATTGCTTGTGCAAAAACAAAGACGGAAGCAATAAGAAACCAGGTGACATAGTCACAAAAAGTTTATATAGAAAAGTAATTGAATATCTTCAAGACAATAGATTCAACATTAATCTGCACTAAATTTGCCCCCCCCCCCCCTCCTTGTGTTGATGAATTGGATAAATCGTTAAGTGGTATTTCATGTTTTGGTCTTTCGATAGAAGCTAGCAATCACGGTTCGCAGAAAATATCTCCGATCGTAGTTCAGTACTTTGATTGGAAAGCAGGTGGGATATAAACTAAGATTCTCGAGTTAGACAACACACCAAATGAAACCTCAGAAACTATATCACAGAATATTTTGAGAACACTCCAAAAACATGATTTGTACTCCAAATGTGTTCCTTTTGCTGGTGACAATGCCAATTTGAATTTTGGAGGCATTAACAGAAGAGAAGGTAGAAATGTGTTCTCGCATTTGAAGGAAGCCTTGAACAAGCCATTAGTAGGCGTTGGATGTTCAGCTCATGTTCTGCACATCTGCATTCAACACGGCGCAAATTTAGTGCAGATTGATGTTGAATCTATTGTCTTGAAGATATTCAATTACTTTTCTATATAAACTTTTTGTGACTATGTCAACATTAACTATCAGCAACTACTCTATCACTCTAAAACTAGATGACTCAGATTGTTTCCAGCTGTCGAGAGGCTGTTGAGGCTGTTTACTGCTTTGAAAGAATATTTTCTTTCTGAAAACCAACCACCTGCTATGATAAAAAAATATATTAGCAGCTATTGTAATAAAATTGTACTGATTGTGGGTTTAATCTAGAACGATTTAAATGAAACATTCAATATGTCCTCCTGTGTCCTCCTTTTTGTCTTATTATTTCCGCCTTTGTTCTCCTTTTTGTATTTTTATGTCCTATTTTGGTGTCCACGTATCTGGCAACCCTAAATGTGACCGAACTACTTTTCTTCCGCTTTGAGTGGATAACCCATGGTGTCATATTGCAATATGTGTCTCCTTCAGTGCGTAATGGTCATTTTTCTTAGCACATTATTTAGGCTGGGTCTCAATAAGGTAGTGGCAAGCACTCTTTACTGTCGATCTGGTGGCCAGGTGTTCGAATCCACATGGAGTCTTCCAGACCAGACCAGCCTAAAACAGGTACCAAGAAATGTCATCGGAAGTAAAGGCAGCCGGGGTGATATTGACTGCTTCATCTATCGAGTGCCGATTGGTATATACTTTTACACTATGAGGCTAGCACCTTACAACAATTCGCTCAATGAATATGACTATGGCCTTTCCTTTTTCTCTTCTTTTGGCTTGAATAAAGGTGTTACTGGCTTTAAGAGGAGTGATTGGCCCAGTGGCTAGAATACGGAGTTTACCTTCGGCCGACCCGGGTTCGAATCCTCGGTAAGGTGTGGATTTTTTTTTTCTGTTGGGAACAAAAAGCAAACCCTAACCTGCACAGTTCGCGACGACTGCACTAGCCAGGCGGCCGTAATTCCTCGGGCTCAAGGCCCCGTTATTCTACATCACCAGGTGCTGTAGGCAGTAGATGCCAGATGGCTAATTTCAAATAAATGCCTGATAAAGAAAAAAAAAACATGAAAGATTACCAATGTGTGGCCGTCTCTAGTTTAGAGGGTGATAGAAGAATGTTAGACGGGCATGCGCGCCCAATTCTTAACCCTTTGAAAATAAAGTTTGTTCGTTCGTTCGTTCTCAGTGCCCATCTGCATAGCGCAACTAAATCGAACAAATCGTTTTCTACAGCCTCTATCTTTGGCAGATATTTGTTTTTCCTAAAAATAAAAAAATGCCTTTCCGCTCTGTTATGCATCGGCCTCTGTATACAAACCATCTGTCTTCTCTGCTCTGTATTCTTTCGAAATATTTCTTGTACCATGCTACAATAACGCGTGACTCATTCCTGCAACCGCCCAAGATCACGTCCGCGTCCAGACGTCATCATTCACTTACTCATTCACTCATTCGATCAATTTCTCTAATTCCCATAATTTGATGAACTTAAACGAATCTCTTTGCCGAAGAATGGCCATCATATGGCACTTCGCCACCAATGGGGGGGGGGGGGGGGGGGGGTAGAGAAGGCATGAATAACGTGAATTTCGTGTTGGCGGCGATAAAGGTGCGGTATAATACGTAAGCCCTTGCCGTAAATGTGAAAATTGTTAGTGCTAATATACATTCGTCGGTCTCCCTGGCCAAGGTGTTAACGACATTGTTCGTAATCCCGTATATTCACATTGGGAAAACAGCAGCTGCTAGAATCGGCAGCGGTTCGCACCGCCCTGTTAATTTACTGGGGTATGTGAGCCGGTCGTTCAGAAAGCAATGGCAAACTACTGAACTTGCCTAGTGCATCAATAGCAGCTGAAAAATGCTGGTGTTGACTGCAACGTCCTGTAAGGAATATGCAACGACCGATTAATTTAAATTTAATAGTTAACTTTTGAAAAATTAACGATTAATTTATTTGGTTGTTTCGGGATTTGAGATTTAAATATTGAGCACAAGCCACTACTGGCAACGCTAATCGTTGTCAGTAGTGGGTTGTGCTCAATATTTAAATTAACGATTAATTAATAGTTAATTTCGATTAAAGCAAAACATTTGTAGTCACATAACTCACATTATAGTCGTATTTGTCAAAAATCGAAATAACACTGGATTGTCTTGTTCATGTCATCTAATAACCAACTATGCAAACAGACGAGTATGTTGACAGTTCAAGTGACGAGAGCATCTTTTTAACAATATAACCAGCAGAGCTGAACAATAGTTCACGTGGAACTGAGGTAGCCGGTATGCACATAATGGTCTTGGCAAGGAATGCCAATTTTGGATGTAGATGTTCATTAAGTTTTCACCATTGTAGAGGGTCAACCGATTCAGCAACTTTCTTTTCCAATTCAGACTCATTTAGCTTATAAGCTTTTCATTTGGTTCACATATAGTTTCATTGTCAATGTCAGTATCATTCGTTGCAGCAGTCTCCATCTGCTCATCATGAACATCAATTGTTATTTGTTGTTCAATCCGTGACGAAGTTCGTTCTTTTGCATCTTTTGACAAACACTTCAGGTATTTGTAACGTGGGTCAAGTGCTGTTGCAGTCTGCAGTATTTAAATACTTGTCATATTAGCTACACGTTCACTGAAGTCATTAATAGATGCTGCCTTAAATTTAGCTCTGTAGCCCGGATCATCATCGTGTACAGTCATATGCTTTGTCAACGATGATAGCAGTGGCAATAACCCAGCTACAAGAAACATAATCTTGACCGCCAAGCAGGACCGTGATCTGACAGAATAAGTCAGAAACTTTGACATATTTCGAAATCGTCTCCGAATCTGAATTTGACAGTTTTGGACCTTTGTATTGCTTCATTTCATCTGACATGTAGACAGTTAATGCTTCTCTGGCCTGTAGAAGACTCTGTAGCATAATAAAAATACTGTTCCATCTTGTTTGTACATTTTGCTGCAGCTTACTCAATGGTGACTCGGTACAAGTTTGAAACTCGGTTGTGTTTGCAGCACTATGTTTAAAATGTCCGAGAATTTTTCGACATCGTTTCATTTGTATAAGTGATGGGAGAAAAGTTTTTGATTAATCGTTAAAAAAAATTAATCAATAAAAAAAATTAACGATTAATCGATTAATTAATGTTAACTTATATATTGGAAACAACAAGCTGCCATAAGGATTGATAATGAAGTGGGACAATATAAACCTATTAACAGAGGTGTTAGGCAGGGATGTGTAATGTCTCCAGATCTTTTTTCCCTATACAGTGAAAATATTTTCAGAAATGTAGAAGATATAAATGGAATCAGCATTGGACGACGAAACATCAATAACATTAGATATGCAGATGATACAGTATTGATTGCAGGCAATGCACAAGATCTACAACAATTAGTAGACGCGATTGTTATACACAGTGAGCAGCCGGGGTTGGAATTTAATTGTAAGAAGACACAGGTTATGGTCGTCACTAGGAAGAACGAAGTACCACAATGTAATATACAAGTAAATGGGAATATTCTTCAACAAGTGAATCGATACAATTATCTCGGAACAGTCATACCATCTGATGGGAGATGCCTTGAAGAGATTAGAACAAGAATCGCCATGGCGATAGTAGTCTTTAGCAAGATGAACAACATTCTGACCAATAAAAATATGTCAATTGAAACGAGAAAAAGAGTGTTGAGGGGATACATTGAGTCTGCTATTTTGTATGGATGTGAAACTTGGACAATGTGTAGTCAAGCTGAAAAACATCTGATGGCTGCAGAAATGTGGTTTCAGAGGAAAATGCAAAGAATACCATGGACAGACAGAAAAACCAATGACCAAGTACTACAGGAGACTAATGAAAATTGTAAATTGATTAGAGATATTAGACATAGACAGTCAAAATTCTTTGGACATGTTATGAGATGAAATGGATTGGAGAACTTAGTGACAACTGGCAAGATCGAAGGGAAAAGACTAAGTGGAAGACCGAGAGGAAAATATCTTGATGGCTTGGCCACATGGCATGGACGAGACAGGAACACTGAGCTGATCCACGACGCTGATGAACGAATGAAATGGCGAGTCATGACCGCCCACGCTTTCCAGCAGGGCACATGATTGATTGATTGATTTCGCTGTCCTTATATATGTGATAGCGCCAAACCGATGCATCTTGGTGTCCACAACAAACCGATGCACCTTCGTTTGGCCTCTTTTACTCAAAAAATCTGGACTGCGCCAGAACACCACTGAGAACAAAGCAATCTGGAAATCCATTTTGTCTGATGTCGCCCTCGGCTTGTTGGTGAAAACAAAAGTGCCATCCTGCCCGGTTTGTGAAGATGAGAGATGTGAGCAGTGCTGCACCATATTTCGGCTTGTTCAGTTGTGGGAACAATTCCCTGAGTAATCTGCGGTCAACTGATGTGTTAACAGAGCCGAGCGGCTGACTAGTTAGTGTCAGCAGGCCTGGGTTCTTGGTGGGATAGTAAATTGTGTCACAACTCTTTTGTTTATGTTGCGTCGTGGGGTTCATGTTGTGTAACCTATGTTTTTGTAGTGCCTTACTGTCTAAGCAGTGTTGCTTGTGTTAAAGTTCTTTATTGTGTCAGTCTAACCAGCTATTGTTTGGAGCACCTGTGTTGTGGTACTTGGTGTACCATGTTGACCTAAGTGCTGCTGATTGGTTAGGGGTTACCCACTGTTGTTATTTGATATATACAGTTGTCTGTTGTATCTGTTATTGGCATGCAATGTTCTGTTAGAAGAAATAAATAAAGAGCTTGTTTATTTGTCCTTGATTTGTTTGTTTAGTCTCTTTTAGTTTTTACAACCACTATTTCTACCACCACAATCTAACACCTTAATTCATTGTTTGGGCTCTAACATGGTGTTTCCTGTGTGAACATCTATAAAATAGTTTCTGCCTCTGTCCAAGACCTCGTACATCTTCTTATCTAATTACTATCATCTTTTTTTTTTGTCACTAGAGGGCGGTGTGAGGTTCTCTCTCTTTTACTACTTTTCTTCTTTGGTCGTAAGGAAATCATAACTACTCTCTACCGTAGTGAAGGAAGCATCAGTCTTTACTTTTGTCTGCCTTTTTCTTTACCTCGGCTACAAAATGGCGACCCCGACGAGATCTAGTGACAGCCTTTGAATTTTTCTGTTAGGATTGTTTTAGTATTTAGTGATTGTTTTGTGGAATAGGTCAATGTTTATGTTTGTGGTGTCCATTGCCTTTGAGTTGTGACATTAGAACCCAGGTTTGCTGCTGAGACCCCCCGGGCATTGCTGCACGAGAGAGGAGTCCCCTTTATGGTGAGTGGGCTCAGATAGATTTCTTCTTTGTGACCTCCACTGTATCTTATCCAGAGCAACGATGGCTCTGTCTTCAACGTTAGGGACCTTAGTTCCCCTCCCAGTTGGTGTCCCTGACGTCACAGGGCCCACTGGTGAAGTCAGGTACATAGTTGCACCTGTGAAGATAGTAGTACCTTGTTTTGGCCAGCAAGGTGGGCCAACTGTTGAGGAGTATGTGAGGAAAGTGAGATCTGCATGGATGGCTGGTGCAGTGGGTGATGAGGATAGAGTTGACATCATCTGGGAGAGTGTTGCTCCCAATGTGTGGGAAGAGCTTGAACTTAGGTCAGTTTGTAATGACCCTGGGGAGATGCTACAGACTATTCAGCAGGTGTATGGAGAGCAGCGCAGCATGGTGGAGCTCGCTGCAGCTTTTCTTTTCAAGACCAAACAAGATGCCGAGGAATCCATCATAGATTTCTCTCACCGGGTCCACAAAGCCTTTCGTTTGGTGCTGGAGGCATAGAGAAAGAGGGACATTGTTGGCTTGGATCCAGTGATCCTGAGATACTGGCTCAGATAGATTTCCTCTTTGTAACCTCCACTGTATCTTATCCAGAGCAAAGATGGCCCTGTCTTCAATGTTAGGGACCTTAGTTCCTCTCCTAGATGGTGCCCCTGACGTCACAGGGCCCACTGGTGAAGTCATGTACATAGTTGCACCTGTGAAGATAGTAGTACCTTGTTTTGGCCAGCAAGGTGGGCCAACTGTTGAGGAGTATGTGAGGAAGGTGATATCTGCATGGAGGGCTGGTGCTGTGGGTGATGAGGATAGAGTTGACATCATCTGGGAGAGCGTTGCTCCCAATGTGTGGGAAGAGCTTGAACTTAGGTCAGTTTGTAATGACCCTGGGGAGATGCTACAGACTATTCAGCAGGTGTATGGAGAGCAGCGCAGCATGGTGGAGCTGGCTGCAGCTTTTTTCAAGACCAAACAAGATGCCGAGGAATCCATCATGGATTTCTCTCACCTGGTCCACAAAGCCTTTCGTTTGGTGCTAGAGGCACAGAGAAAGAGGGACATTGTTGACTGGGATCCAGTGATCCTGAGATACTGGTTTGTTTCACAACTACATAATATTCTCAGCAGGAGAATCGCAGAGGAGAGGATATCGCAAGACCCTTCAGTGACTTTCCTCTGTGTTAGAGACTTAGCTATCCGATGGGCTGGTGTGTCATTAGCTTCAGAAGTCTGTGCATACCAATATGTAGAACCTCAAGATTACAGTTCAGAGAGGTGGCCTAATGTCAGTGGTGAGTGTCAAGGGGTCCAGCATGATGATGTGGTGGTGGAGGATCTTCGATCTGAGCTAGGTCGGATGAGAGCCTTAGCTGATTCGTTGATGCAGCCCAAGGTACGACGCAAGAGGTGCAATGTTTGTAGAAGCCGCACCCACCTTCAGAACAGGTGTCCGAAGAGAGGGGTTAGTGTTTTTCAGAACCCCTCTGGTGTGGATTATATGAAAGTATTCTCAAGTGTAAGCCACCAAGACCAGCTGGGCCTTAAGCGACAACAGAGTCCGCCCCGGGTTGAACCTTCTAAAGGATCAGCCCCAGCAGTCCAGGTGGGTGCAGTATCAACTTCTGATAGCCGGATGGTTATGCGTGGCAACCAGAATTTCTTTCGCAGGAAGAGGCGGAGGAGGAGGGGACGATGGTCGACCAGTTAGAGGGTGTTAGATTTGGGACAATTGATCAGGGTGATGTGACCGGTGGTCGGAGTGTTGTGACATGTGTGAGACAAAATTTTCTGCATACGAATATGTCGACTTGTGACTTCGCGCAAAAAGAGATTGTGAAAGCCTGCCAGAAAGAAACAATTGCCAATAGACACTGCGGTTAAAAATAGACTATCGTGATACAGTCTGCAGCTACTTAGGAATCCCAGTCTTCTGGATTTACAGCCTTAGTTTAGTTAGTTAATTAGCAGTTATGTTTTGCTGTTTCTGTGTATTATGATTGCAGGTGTATGGTGTCATGTGATGACATGTTTTCCTTTTAGAGTGTATGAACACCAGGAAGACCAGATGAAATGTGTGGCTCTTTAAGTTATGTGGTGCTGCCATTACCATCAGATCCAGTGGGGAACCAAACTGCAGGTTTCATGTATGGTGTAGACATATTTGATTTCAGGTTATGATCTTACAGGAAACCCCAGTCGACTGGATGCTGGAGTGGGTTATTTGTGAGATAACAATGTTTTGTTGGCTCTGTATATGGTGTCCCATTTTTTTATATTCAGGTTACATATATTGGAAACAACAAGCTGCCATAAGAATTGATAATGAAGTAGGACAATACCAACCTATTAAGAGAGGTGTTAGGCAGGGATGTGTAATGTCTCCAGATCTTTTTTCCCTATACAGTGAAAATATTTTCAGAAATGTAGAAGACCTAAATGGAATCAGCATTGGAGGACGAAACATAAATAACATTAGATATGCAGATGATACAGTATTGATTGCAGACAATGCACAGGATCTGCAACAATTAGTAGACGCTGTGGTTGTACACAGTGAGCAGCTGGGGTTGGAATTAAATTGTAGGAAGACACAGGTTATGGTCGTCACTAGGAAGAACGAAGTACCACAATGTAATATACAAGTAAATGGGAATATTCTTCAACAAGTGAATCGGTTCAATTATCTCGGAACAGTCATAACATCTGATGGCAGATGCCTTGAAGAGATTAGAACAAGAATCGCCATTGCGAAAGTAGCCTTTAGCAAGATGAAAAACATTCTGACCAATAAAATGATGTCAATTGAAACGAGAAAAAGAGTGTTGAGGGGATACATAGAGCCTGTTCTTTTGTATGGATGTGAAACTTGGACAATGTGCAGTCAAGCTGAAAAACATCTGATGGCTGCAGAAATGTGGTTTCTGAGGAAAATGCAAAGAATACCATGGACAGATAGAAAAACCAATGACTAAGTACTACAAGAGACAAATGAAAATCGTAGATTGATTAGAGAAATTAGACGTAGACAGTCAAAATTTTTTGGATATGTTATGAGAAGAAATGGACTGGAGAACTTAGTGACAGCTGGCAAGATCGAAGGGAACAGACCAAGAGGAAGACCGAGAGGAAAATACCTGGATGGCTTGGCCACATGGCATGGACGAGACAGGAACACTGAGCTGATCCACGACTCTGGTGATCGAGTGAAATGGCGAATCATGACCGCCCATGCTTTCCGGCATGGCACATGATTGATTGATTGATTACAGGTGACACATGATGAAATGTTCTTTTTAGTGTAAGGGTACAGGGTGTTAGAAGCACAAACCACCCAGGTATCCCAGTAGCTGCAAGAAGCTTATATTTGATCAGAAGAGACAAATAGTATTATTTTTAAATACATTTAGTTTGAATTTCCAGAGTTTAAATAAAGCGGTAACCATTGTCAGCGTTACTGGTTTATTGTTCATGTAACTTTTATGTTTGTGGAATGATTAGTATGTAAGAGGTGAGGGTGTTATTAATTTCTTATGGCTGTGTTCTTATAGCATTGTGTAAGCTCAGGTAGCAAATATGCTATTTCTCCTCACAGATATTATTTTGGTCATTAGTACTAATAACATGTATCGGCTTATACTTTTGTGTTGAGATTATGGGTATTTGGAATTGACTAACTGATGCCTGGGGATGTAATTTACACTGTTTCACATTGTAAGTGATGTATGAGTAGAACAAGAATTTTTTAAATAGTGGTACTCTTTAAGGATATGACCAGCAGTTTAGGTTTTGGGGGCAAGGTCCCCAAAGGTGAACAAAAGGTTTTTTGTTGTTGTTGTTGAGGGTTATGTTCCCTGACTATGGAAATGTCAGGGCTTAGAAGTCTGATATGAGTATGACTGTTTGTTAGCTAAGTGTGCTGGTAGAGTAAGGTCCAGTTGTCAAGATAACAGTTAAAGCCGGCATATATATATATATATATATATATATATATATATATATATATATATATATATATATATATATATATATATATATATATATATATATATATATATATAAAATAGAATGTATGTCTGTCTGTATCTCTGTATATATGTTATTTATGCGTTCGCGAACGGTCCATCCGATTGAGATGAAATTTTATACACGTGTTCTTATCATTCCCGTGCAACTAACTGTCATAGTTTGTTAGTTTACAAACAGCTATTTACGTAATAAAATTAAATTTCGTTATTACATTATAATTTATATTCATCGAGGGGATTTAACCTAAGAAACGTTATTTCAAGGGGCATAACTTTTAATATCATTGCTATATAATTACAATTAAAATAATTGTTGCATATTTCTCAAATATGTGGACCTTTTCTCTACAGCTATCTACTGGCATATGCGTTATAATATATAATGATAAAATCTTTAAGGCATTTTCAAAGTTTTCATAAAAATAATGCATCTATTTAAATAGGGAAAATTTTCTAACTCATCTTTTTATGTTTAAAGATTTTTTCTACAGTCATGTGGGTGATTAAAAACAGTTTTCATTAAAAATAATGGATTTATTTTAGATACGTTAGAATTTTGTTTCTGTACTAATTTGGGAGAGAAACTTTTGAATTAATCGAAGCATTTGTTATTTCCGTTCGCTTGGCTGAGAGAAGGTCAGTATCCAGCATTTATGTTTAGTAGTTTCAGGTTGGCCTTCTTAGATATAGTTCTCTTTTTCTTTTAGTTTTTCATTCAATGTTGTGGGTGCGAAAGAGAACACATGGTGTGTGGAAGGAAATTTTTTTTCTTCTTCATACTTTATGCATACTACTATCCATACTATGTAAATATGTCATTTGATGTTTGAACGCCCTGTTAAACAGACCTACACAAATACCATACACGCAGCGCGCCTGTTAAAATACTAAAAGGACATTGTTTATGTGCGGTGTGCGTGTGCGGTGTGAAAGAGAACACATGGTGTGCGGAAGGACATTCTTAAGTAAGGTTGTTGTTGTTTTTTGTTATATGAATTTAAATAGACGTTCCCCGCCAGGCATGGCGAAGCCGGGCCGGGTCAGATAGACAGATAGACCCACAGACAGACAGACAGACAGACAGACAGACAGACAGACAGACAGACAGACAGACAGACACATAGTCGGAAACGGGAACGGGAGCTTATATGACTACTTATATGAATTAAATTAGATGCTCCCAACCAAGAGCTATGCGAAGCCGGACCGGGTCAGACAGACAGACAGACAGACAGACAGACGGGAACGGGAGCTTATATGATGCCTTGTAGTAGATCCAGTAATAACTTGATAGGAAAATCCACAAACAAGCAATTAACAACCTGAACGTTGGAAAATATGAAATGAAAGCACGCAATGAGTAGATTCACACATTTAATTCTGCGTTCCAGATTTGCAGGTAGATTACATTTTATGTAGCAACATAGAGCGCCCTTTATACAGGGTCGGCATCTACTGAGAAAATCTACGAAATACTCCTAACTAAATCTGTTCTGTTCACCTTTACGGCCCATTTTTCCATTTCCCAATTCTGTCAAATGCTTATCATTATGTTCGTTCAGAATCCTCCTAGGTTTCCCAGTTTCTCCATCCGTGGCTTCTTATCAACAACTTCCTCGTCCTGTTGCAGATTAATGTATCATTGTATCCAGATATCCAATTGACATCGAATTTTGGAAACACACAACCTCTTGCCAGCACGGTTCCACGACGTCTGTTTCTTAGTTGTCTTGTGACGTATCTTGTCTCCTATAGTTTCCTTGTTCCCTTGTTCAATATCTACTTTGGTGCATCCTTAGGACAAATCCCTTTATCCTGTTTTTTTTTGTCCTGTGTTGACGTGCCCGCTATGTATGCTATGTGGCATTATGCCCCCCCCCCCACGACTAAATGATGTCATCATTTATACTATATACTTATACAATTTGTACTTACTAAACTATGCCTTATAGCAACACTGACAACACAAATAATAACAATTGCTGAGTAAGACATTATGGCTACCATTACTAACCTTCAAAAAAAAAATAGTATAACGAGCATGCCCTCCAGTTCACACCCACGGTGAACGTCATGTGACCGGCCTATGGGAGGGCCAGTCCAACTAATGATTCCATTAGTCCCTAACTTGTCCAAATGAACCAAATGAACAAGTGTCCTCACTCTAGGTCAAAACCTGGAGTTGTGGACGAGGGTAGTGATAGGTACCACGTAATCCATATCAGTTGCTGTTGAATGTTGTCGTTGTTTATGTATATCTTGATTGTTTTTCCATCAAATGTCTGTAGGTAAAGCAGATGTAATTGCTTTTCCTCATGCACAGTGCTACTTTAGAGACATTTTCTATTCTCATCATCTAAAGTGGATATCTCAGAAACTGTTGATCAATCCCAAATTCAAATTATCAACTAATATTAACTAGTGAACCATTGATTAACCATTTTAACTATTCTAATATCATAACCAACTAATACAACACAGTTAACTATTGTAATAATTAATTATATATATATATATATATATATATATATATATATATATATATATATATATATATATATATATATATATATATATATATGTATGTATACACACACACACATAATGATATCAGACGACATTTTTACATGATCTTATGGTCTTTAGGAAATATCCCGTGCCGTTAGTAACAATGTATGACTAATTATGATATTTTGGTAATAACAAGACCACTAACACATAAATGCTCGTATCTTGTTAAATAATGCAATTAAATATCTCAGACTGCTTATTTTAAGAGTATTCCCCTTACCACTTTTATTTGGAATGCTTAAATTAAGTGTCCCAAATTTAAAAAGACTTTCAATTTTCTCATGTTCTAAGTGTACTTTATTTGCATTTATGTGCAATTTTATGTTTTCCCACTAATGCAGTTTCATCAGTAAATCTGGATTTGGGAATAAATATAAAAATAAGTCTTTATACAGCATGCCACTTAAACTGAATTTTGCGAGCATTATTGAGTCAATTCATTCATTGATTCAGTAGCATGTCCTTTGCAGAACCTCGCTCCCATAACAACCTTCAGGAAAACCTCTCGATCATAAGCAAGATGCCCCGTGTCCGATATACTCATCTGGAGATCATCCGCCACATCCAGCACCCATCTTCTCTTTGGCCTTCCTCTTCCTCTCTTCCCAGGCATATACCCCTCCATTATTGTTCTCTCCAAACTTTCGTGACGTTTCAAGTGACCAAAATATTTCAATTTTCTTTGTTTTATCGTTTTTAATAACCAACCTTCAATATTCAGCTCTTGAAGTATTGATGCATTTGTTCTTTTCTTTACCCAAGATATTCTTAGAACTCGTCTATAACATTTATATTCAAAGGCATTTATGCGCTGCTCAGCTTGTTTAGTAAGTGTCCAGGTCTCACAGGCGTATGTTGCAATGGGAAAGATGCATGCTCTTAAAAATCTAATTTTTGTAGTTCTGTCTGTCCCATTCCATAATATATTCAGTTGTTTTAGTCTTTGAAGAGCAATTGATAGTCGTCGTTTAATTTCTTTCATTGTGTCACCGTTGTTGGTAATCAATGACCCTAGATATTCAAAATTTTCCACAACCTCTAATTTTTCCTCATTAACATATATTTCTTTCTCCATAGTGGTTTTATCTGTATGCATTATCTTTGTTTTTGCAATGTTAAGATACAAGTTGTGATGTTCACTATTCAATTGGGTTGGAGCTATTAGGTTTTCTATACCAGTCTGTGTTGTGGATAGCAATACTGTATCATCAACATACCGAATCTCTGGTATGTCAAGACCACCGATATTGAGGGCATCATATTTATATAATCTTATTTATATCATCACCCTATTTATATCATCTCTTGCAAGAGTCAATATTGAGTCAATAAGAAGGGAATTTCTTCAATTCCAGACCGCTTCACCCCATCATAAAAGAAAAGTCTTTTTACAAAAGTATTAAGTTGTAGTACCATTGAATCAATTTATAAATAAATCATGTCTGATACAAATGCGTTAAAATCACAAAAATTGGCCAAAGCAATTCATATCATCTACACACACGACTTGGTATGAACGTCTGTTGAAATCACACTAGCCCACTCAACTGGGAATTTTAAAGACACCCCCTCCACCGCCCCCTCCCCGCCCCCTTTTACCCAATGGTTTCAGCCTCAAGACTAAGGTGTTATACACTTTGTGGATATTTCTTGTGAAAATTCCACATTTACTGGTATATCACTCTTCCTTCCACTTTTATAAAATTTCCTTGCATCTGAAGAAATGAACTGACACCTATTTCTTCCTGCTGAATCCAGAATATTTCTTACAGAATCAAGAGCTCAACAACCTGGATTAAAGAATTGTCACCACTCTAAATTTCCTTAATATAGACTGATTTCATTGATTGACAACGAATAAGATAAATCTAACTGAAACCATCATCCAAGAAAAGCTTTACGATCTTAGAGGATCGGGAAGGGGAAAGGGGGTGGGGTGTCCAATAGACAAAAACGATATATTGTAGGACTGGATGAACACTTATAATCCTGTCAGTGGCAGGCAGTAATGATCGCCTCCCTGTTCTGTTATAATACAAAATCTTTATGTAAACATCCTCTGTAAAGTCACTTTTTGTTTTTCAAAATTCTCAAAACGTACAGCGTAGACTGAAATAATTGACAATCTTAAGAATACTGCAGTCGACATTAACATCCATTGTATCTGCTTCATGTTGTACACAATAATGATTTAACGTCCAGGGTATTTGTTCAATGTTGTATGTAGTTATGCAGAATATGGGCAGGGCAGTCCACTGCTATTAAAGATCTATCAAAAAACCTTTTATTTTCGATAATACATTATTTTCATTGTATTATTGCATTCATCAGAACACGGTGTTAGTTATCCACACCACAGACAACATATTCATATCGAAATCAATGTTCCACAATGTTTTAAAAACAACCAGAATGAGGACAATATTTAGAGGTTCATGATTAGAGACATAAGTAGAAACGCAGAATAAAACTGCGTCTGTAGGCTTAACTATTGTTTATATATATATATATATATATATATATATATATATATATATATATATATATGTGTGTGTGTGTGTGTGTGTGTGTGTGTGTGCGCGCGCGCGCGAGCGCGCGAAATACCCGCCAGTCGCAAGCAGACGTCGTGTGGCCTCAGCCTCTTTTGTATTCCGACGATTGAGGTCCAATGTCCTCCCTGGACATCTTCATATTGTTCCTACTTCATGCCTTAGCATTAGCAACTTAACCCTTCTCCAAGCCCTTACGCCATGTGTGAAGGAACGTGTGTATTTCAGAACTCTCGCTTCCACACCTATTTATTTAAGCTCCTGACTTGCTAACGCTTTTAGCTTTACCAAACTATGCTACGACTGTGGCTTTCTTTGGTGCTTGTGACTGTATGACTTTCATGTTTATCTTATGTCAAGATTTGTGGGGTCGGCTGACATGGTGTTTACTGTTTATAATTCTTTACCTTCACAATTCTCATTCCGGCCTGAGCCATAAAGGCCCATGAACTTCTCACTCGAAGTACGACCAACCCATCTGTGTAAGTGACAGCATCACCGTCCAACGAATTCTCGAAGATCAACGCTTGTACCTCCGACTCCACAGCAACCGGATTTTCTTGTCTGCATTTTCTGTCTAGTTGGATGCAAACTGAAAAGGATGCATAGAAATCTGTTGGCACTTGTACCCACTCCTCGCCAGGTTCTAAGGCCTTAAGTGAACACACCTGTTTAAGAATGTCTTCGGCTTGGCCCATCCACGACCTTCCTCTTTTTAACCTGCTGCCTTTTACCTTCTTAATTTCACTATGCGGTGTATTTTGTGTGTTTGCATTGACTCTGAGGTAGGCACGTGCTCTGCAAATTTGTATTCTGTCTCCAACGGTTGGAAAATCAAGAAGATAGCGCATCGCCCTACTTGCTGTATCTCTTGTACATCCAAGAATAATATGCATAGCTTCGTTCTGTATCCTTTCCATCTGCTTACGGCTGAGAGTCAGGATCGCCATCGCATACTCAAAAACAGACATGACAGACCCTCGTGTAGAAGACAAAGATGGCTCTACTCACTGTTTGCTGCCACCATCACTCGCATCGCAGGCAAACCCCGCTTGGCTTTTGTTATCACCTGGTTTATCAACGGATACTCACGCAAACCTCAGGTTCTGTTATAAGATGACACTGATGTTGGACAACAGGATGCCTTCATCCGACATACAGGACTTCGTGTTGGAGCTCAAGCCAACGAACACAAGCAAGCAAGCAAGCAAGCACCTGGTCTATGTTCTCATAAGCAAGACTTCGATCAAAACGTATCCCCAGGCAATTCCTTGCCTGCGTTCTTTCCACCGTCTCTGATTTACAGTTGATGTTGGAGTGTTGACAATATGGTTATTCAAAGAGAATCATGTCACTGCTGCCTTCGTTGGATTGACCATTGCCCCAGTTTCCACACACCAAGTTCTTATGCGATTTAGTTCGGTTTGTAGTTCCACAGCAACCTGACCTCTATCCTTACCCTGACGATACACTAAAACATCATTGGCATATGACAATGTCCTCCCAGGTTCAGTGATCTGCTCCCTGGTAATTCTCACATTTTAGGCGTTGAAAAGCACCCGGATATATTGTTGTTGGTTCAGAAGTCCAACTGCCACATCTAAAATCTACTTTCCGTTGGAAGAGGGCTGAACGATCCAACTAAGGAGGAATGGACCTATCTTGAGTTCAAGCAGCTGAAACATTAAAAACTCCAAAGATATTCTATTGTAAGCATCCTCAAGATCAATTGCCGCAGCACATGTTTCAATGCCTGAATGGAAACCTACATAGACACCATGGGCAAAAACTGCTGCGTAAGTCAAGGTTTCTCTGTTTGGACGGTACCTCCAAGGATAGGTGGGAAACAACATTGACTCTCTAGCTCAGTGTTTCCCAACCTTTTTTGTACCGTGCCCCACTTAAGCCTTTCTAAAATTCATATTGCCCCCCTCCCCCCCCCACGCCCCCCCCCCCCTCAACACATACATTATTTTTAATATTCAAAAATTGAAATGTTCACTAAAGAAACTTGAATGATAGGTTTTAGGAAGAAATCACTAGGTAATTATTGAGCAAACACAGTAAGTAAATTTTCAAAACATATAATGGAGAACTGAAATTCAAGTACAAAATAATTTTAATGAAAGATTTTTCTATATTATTTTAATTATTAGTAATTATTTATTATTTAAATTTAGTGAGATCCTTGCGCTTGATGCTTGCTGCAAAGAGATCTTATGTCAGTGTCCAATTTAGTTAACTTCAGTCTCAAGTCTCCCCGTTTTATTATATTCAGCCGATTTCTTCCATTTTCGAATTGCCCCCCTTAACAATCGAATTGCCCCCCTGTGGGGCGTGGGCCCCACGTTGGGAAACACTGCTCTAGCTGGTTTGATATTTTCCTGGCAATTAACTTCTCCAACAGCCTGTCTATTGTATTTTGCATGATTATTACCCGGTATCCCTGAATTTTTGTGTGGTCTTTGCCAGGCTTCGGCAACGGAATCAGATCAGCGTAACCACTCCTCCTTGATGCTAGCACTCGCTATGCTGTTGTTGTACATATCTACTAGTTCCTCTAGCTCGTTGTTGGTACACATACTGATGTCGTCATACCTTATACCATCTGGCCCTGGTGCGCTGTTTCTTGTTCGTCGAAGCACAGCCCTGATCTCTGTCACTGTCATTGTGTCTTCAACTGCAATATTCTGGGCCTTACACCTATCTGAGGTAACCGTTTGGCAAAATGTCGGCCTTTCATTTCTGTCTGGTTGCTCTGCTCTAGATAGCGTTCGAAAAAGTCTTTGCCCTTATTTAAATATTGAGCACAACCCACTACTGGCAACGCCGATCGCATTCCGGTATGAACCTAAGGCCTATCCACGTCAATATGGAAGCACTATACTCGAGTTTCGCCCTTGTTTGAGCTCGTCAGTAGTGCATATCCCTGACCGGATCCGGAAACAGTCCCGGATCACGCGTGTGAAGCGGGTGTGTAACCACGCGGCACACACTGGACACACCAAATTATCACAACAGAACACCACAACGCTACCCATCGTAGGCTATGCTCTATGCTTTGCCCTTATTCTCGTCAGATCTCTGCCAGATAATGTCAGCACTTTGGAAGTCATGAACACTCTTATTCTTGACAACCCCATTCATACTTGTATGCAGTCACCAAAACAATTTCAGTGACTTGTATATGCTTTTTCTTTGACACAACTCTGTACATTTTTGATTTTTAACCAGTTTTTTTTTTTTAGCTAACTTTGGTGTCCATCTCTCTTTCCGATTGCACAATATGACTAGGATTGGCAGCTCTGTTCTTCTTGGCGTTGTGCCATTTCCTTACAACACCACGCTTATCCACCCAGGCCTTCTCCACCTCACAATTCCACCAAGGTGGATGTTCCCAGCTTTTTTCCCCCTGCCATGATGATTCCTGTGCTTGTCACTCCTTATTTTACTCACCACATCTTGTCCTGAACTGTCATACTTGAAGGTCTTGACCGTTGACTTGTGCTGTCTGGTTCTGCCGTTCTTCACTAATATGGTGCAAGGGTGGTGGTCATTGCAATGGTGCCCTAGGACACCCCATGTACACACTGTAGTAAGTGACGAAGACACCAGCGCCAGGTCAATAACACTGTTCTCGTCACCTGGACGACTTGCTGCCCTGGTGACACAGCCACTGTTGATACACACAAGGTCACTGGTTTCAAGTGCGCCTCGAGCTCCTCCTTCTGTGTGTTGGAAGAAATGTACCCCATGATTTGCCCTTAACGTTGAAATCGCCACAGAAAGTGCCATTCCTCTCGTGACATAGTATGTCACTCAAACACTGCCATCTAAGGGAATCCAAACTCGCTTTACAAGCATAAACATTCACCAACACGAATGGTTGACCGGAGTGAACTCTTAACAGCCTGCAATTGTATCTCGTCACTGTCCCACCTAGACATGTCCATCTCTGAAACCATTTTACTGTCTAAAATCAGAATCGCCATTCCCTGGTGTCGCCTGTTGTAAAAGCATTTGAAGCCGGCTATATGGAGTGTATTATTAACGCCCAGTCTCGTCTCCTGAAACTCAACTATATCGTTCCTGTATGCCAGGCTTTCCAAGATAGGGCCACGTTGTTTAGCGCTGGCACAATTCCAATTTAGAATACTCGTGTACTTGATGCCCAGTGGTCGCATTTGGGGATGAGGCGTCTGGCTCTGGCCCGTCTACCTTGTCTCTTACGCCGTGGACCGCGCCTTAAAAGTCGAAACGGTTTGTTTATCTTATGTACGGGGCACACACGCTCATCCGCCATTTTGAAGAATCCAGAAAACAACACAGTAACCTAACATGCTACGAAAAACACTCAAGGATTGATTCGCTCAGATGCACGAATTCCGTAGCATCGGCGAAAATCTTAAGAAGAAACTTCTGCTTCACATCCTAGCGCAGAAGTCGCACGCACGAGGTGAAATGATCTACCTCTTAAGTGAAAAATGGAGCGGTTTCAACATCACACAACCGCCCGCAGCCATCTTGACCGGAATAAATTAAAAGACTAAGCCTTTAAATCACATCACGAAGCCACATCACGAAGATTTTGCTAAGAATCATCATACAAAGAGTTATGAAGATAATAGAACCCGAAATAGGGGAAGAACAATCAATGTTTGTAGAAGGCAAGGTATTGTAAATGATGACTGTTTGCTGAAATCATTAATGAAGCGTTCAACAGAAGTAAACAAGACTTACATTTACATCTTTGCTTTATTCACTACACACAGGCTTTCGATGAAGTAAGACATGTCAACATGATAAGGATGTCCGTAGATCTAGACATAGCCGGGAAAGATCATAGACTTGTAAAAAACATATATTGGGCACAACAAGCTGCCATAAAGATTGGTAATGAAATAGATCAATAGCAGTATATTAAGAGAAATGTGCGACAGGGATGTGTAATATCGCCATACTCCCCCCCCCCCCCCCCCATACAGTGAAAATATTTTTACAAATTTCTAAATTATGAGAGGAATCACCATTGGGGTACATATTGTCACCAAAAATAAAATATGCAGATACAGTATTTATTACAGACAAGGAACAGTATCTGCAACAAGGGTACTTCAATTTTAATTCACCGCAAACAAAGAAGAATCCCTTCGAGCCTCATTTGCATCGGTCCGGCAATCATTTTCCGGTTTAGTGTTCGGTGGACTGCTAGACCGATCGATTGATGTTTTTTTTTAGTTTTGGGCCCGTAGGGCCCTCACTGTGAATTGTGCGGTGAATTAAAATTGAAGTACCTCTGCAACATTTAGGCTAATGAATGCAGTTATTTTACACATTGGCTATTAAAGACGATAAAACAAAGAAAATTGAAATATCACTTGAAACGTCAAAAAAATTTGGAGAGAACAATAATGAATAATGGAGGGGCATGTGCATGGGAAGAGAAGATGCGGAAGGCCAAAGAGAAGATGGGTGCAGGATGTGGCGAATGATCTCCAGACTCCAGATGGGTGTATCGGACGCGGGACATCTTGCTTGTGATCGAGAAGTTTTCCGGACGGTTGTTATGGGAGCGAGGTTCTGCAAAGGACATGCTACTGAATGTTATTTTCAACACTACAGCATGGAATGTGGACACAGACCTTGGCAATAAAAAAAAAAGACTGGAGCATCAAACACTGTGGCATGGTATACATAAATAGTATTTAAAACACACACACAAATACGCATACAATAAATGTGCAATAAAATGAACTCGGAAATTTTAAAATATATATCTTATATATAAAAAAGGATCTCCGTCTGTCTGTCTGTCTGTCTGTCTGTCCGTATGTCTGTCTGTCTGTCTGTCTGTCTGTCTGTCCGTATGTCTGTATGTCCGTCTGTCCTTTATGCGCTCGCGAACGGCCCATCCGATTGAGATGACATTTTCTACACGCCTTCCTTTCATTCCAGAGCAGCCCACTGTCGTATTTTTTTTTTCTTCTTCCTCCTCCTCCCTCCTCCCTCCTCCCCCTCCCAAAAGACGTACGTCCAGGAAATGGTCTTCTACATAGACACTTCTCTCTGAGGTCCGCGATAACATATTAACCTGGTGGGATGGCAATCAATCATCCTACTACCTCCTCCCTCCTCCTCCCTTCTCCTCCTCCTCCTCTCCCCTCCTCCTCCTACCCTCTTCCTCTTCCCCTCCTCCCTCTACCTCCTCCCTCCTCCTCCTCCTTCCTTCTCCTCCCTCTTCCTCCTCCTCCCCCTCATCCTCTTCCCTCCTTCTCCTCCCTCCTACTTCTCCCTCTTCCTCCTCCCTCTTCCACCCTCTTCCTTCTCCCTCCGCCTCCTCCCTCCTCCTACTCTCTACTTCTCCTCCCTCTCCCTCCTCCTCCCTCTCCTCCTCCCTCCTCCTCCTGCGTTCTCCTCCTCCCTCCTTCTCCCTCTTCCTCCTCCCTCCTCCTCCCCCTCCTCCTCCACCCTACTCCTCCCTCCTCTTCCTAATCCCTCCTATTCCTCCCTATTCCTCCTGTCTCCTGTCTCCTCCTCCCTCCTCCTCCCTCCTCCTCCTCCCTCTACCTCCTCCCTCCTCCTCCCTTCACATTCCTCCTCCTCCCTCTTCCTCCTCCTCCCCCTCATCCTCTTCCATCCTTCTCCTCCCTCCTACTTCTCCCTCTTCCTCCTCCCTCTTCCACCCTCTTCCTTCTCCCTCCGCCTCCTCCCTCCTCCTACTCTCTACTTCTCCTCCCTCCTCCTCCCTCTCCCTCCTCCTCCCTCTCCTCCTCCCTCCTCCTCCTGCGTTCTCCTCCTCCCTCCTTCTCCCTCTTCCTCCTCCCTCCTCCTCCCCTCCTCCTCCACCCTACTCCTCCCTCCTCTTCCTAATCCCTCCTATTCCTCCCTATTCCTCCTGTCTCCTGTCTCCTCCTCCCTCCTCCTCCCTCCTCTTCCCTCCTCCACCTCCCTCTTCCTCCTCCCTCCTCCATTTACCCAAGACAGACAGACAGATAGTCGGGAACGGGATCTTATATGACTACTTATATGATTTAAATGAGATGCCCTCCACCATGGGCTGGACCGGGTCAGACAGACAGACAGACAGATAGATAGACAGACAGATAGATAGTCGGGAACGGGAACTTATATGACTACTTATATGAATTAAATGAGATGCTCCCCACCAGGGTCTGGGCGAAGCCGGGCAGGGTCAGCTAGTAACTTATATAAACTAATGAGAAATAATAAGCATATTGTTTAAACAAATAAAGTAATTCTAAAATTAGTCAATAAATGTCGGCCCAAGAGCGTAGTGGAGGGAGACAACCCAATAGAAATTATTTTGTCTTTTGTTAAGGAGAGTTCGACATCATGGCCACAACAGCAGAGGTATGTCCAGAGTATTGAACATATGAGTGACAACAATTTATTAGGTTTCTTTTGATTATTTGTATTGTAATTGTACGTTTGAACACTACGTGGCGACTGCTTAGGCCAGCGGCCTTTATCTTAGTCCTTTATTTTATTACTTGAAAATAGGTGGCTGGAGCTAGAGAGTCCCCTTGACTCTTGCCGGCCCGCTGGTAAACCAGAGGCTGATTCAACTTGATGGTAAGGACAGCGAAGTTGCATAAAAATAATATTTCTTTTTTCAAAACGTTCTGCTGTATCAAATATAGTATAATAATATAGTTAGGTAGACTTCGATGAAAGCGTTAAAACTGTCTATCGTTTTTGCTTCTATGGCAGTTGGAAAGTAAGTCAAGAATTGTTTTTAAGTTTAGTAATTAGTTAGTCGACAGATCATCCTCGTTGCACATCGGACCATTCAGTCCATAAGTGCTCGGATCCCCTCCTCAGCAAATCCCGCAGCGTGTAGCGGCTAACGACGCCAGTTCTGTGTTGGTTTATCAATCTTCTTTGGCTTCCTGCGTAGTGTTCTTGTTTGGCCACCCCTCTTTTAATTTGCTGCTCTCGCAGTCTGGCCATTGTTGTAGATTCACAGTCATCACTTGGTTCTTGCAAAAGTCTCACTTCTCGTAGAGCATTCAGAATGTCAGCCTGGTCCATGGCGAGTCCGCCCTCAACAGTAGCCTCACCTGCGAGCTTGTCAGCCCGCTCATTTCCTTGTACTCCCGCATGCCCTGGCACGAAGATGAAACTAATCTTTGCCAGCCGAGACCGCTTCAGAGGCAGCAACCATTCTCTTCGGATCGACCCCTCCTCTATCCTCTTGATCATGTTCATTGAGTCGCTAAGGAAACAAGCCCTAGTGAATGTCTGTGTCTCGAGCCATGTTATTGCTTTACTTACTGCCATGACTTCCATGGTCAGGCTACTTGTGGTTTCAGTGAAAGCACCAGAGTCCTCCTTCACAATTCTCCCTCCGGCCCGAGCTGTAAAGGCCCATGAGCTTCTCACATGTCGGATGACCGACCCATCTGTGTAGATGACCGCGTCACTGTCTAGCGAATTCTCGAAAATCAATGCTTGTACTTCAGCCTCAACAGCAGCCGGATTTTCTTGTCTGCATTTTCTATCTAGTTGGATGCAAACTGAAAAGGATGTGCAGAAGTCTGTTGGCACTTGCACCCACTCCTCGCCAGGTTCTAAGTCCTCAAGTGAACACACCTGTTGAAGAATGTCCTCGGCTTGACCCATCCACGACCGTCCTCTTTTTAACCTGCTGCCCTTCACCTTCCTAATTTCACTATGCAGTGGATGCTGTGTGTTTGCGTTAATTCTGAGGTAGGCGCGTGCCCTGCAAACTTGCATTCTCTCTTCAATGGTTGGAAAATCAAGAAGGTGGCGCATCGCCCTGCATGCTGTATCTCTTGTACATCCAAGAATAATGCGCATAGCTTCATTCTGTATCCTTTCCATCCTTTCTATCTGCTTATGGCTGACAGTCAGGATTGCCATTGCATACTCCAAAACAGACATGACCAGCCCCTCGTACAGAAGACATAGATGGCGCTGCTCACAGTTTGCTGCCGCCATCACCCGCATCGCTGCCAAACCCCGCTTGGCCTTAGTTATCACCTGGTCTATGTGCACATTATAAGCAAGGCTTCGATCAAACCGTATCCCCAGGTAATTCATTGCCTGCGTTCTTTCCACCGTCTCTGAACACAGCATTACAGTTGGTGTTGGATTGTTGACAATATGATTATTCAACGAGAACCAAGTCACTGTTGCCTTTGTTGGGTTGACCATTGCCCCAGCTTCATCACACCAAGTACTTATGCGATTGAGTTCGGTTTGTAGCTCCACAGCAACCTCCTCTCTATCCTTACCCTGACGATACACTAAAACATCATCGGCATATGACAATGTCCTGCCAGGTCCAGTGATCTGCTCACTGGTGATTCTCACTGTGTAGGCGTTGAACAGTACCGGAGATAATGGTGATCCCTGTGGTAGGCCAGGATATATTGTTGTTGGTTCCGAAGTCCAACTGCCACATCTAAAAACTACTTTCCGTTGGAAGAGAGCTGCAGCGATCCAACTAAGGAGGAATGGACTTACGTTTAGTTCAAGAAGCTGAAACATTAAAAAATCCAGTGGTACTCTGTTGTATGCGTCCTCAAGATCAATCGCTGCAGCAACGGTTTCAGTGCCTGAGTGGAAACCTTCATAGACATCATGGGCAAAGACTGCTGCATTGGTCCAGGTTTCTCTTTTTGGACGGTACCCACCCAGGGTAGGTGGGAAAACACCTTGCCTCTCTAGTTGGCTTGATATTTTCCTGGCAATTACCTTCTCCAGCAGCTTGCCTATTGTATTCTGCATGGTTATAATTCGATATCCCTGAATTTTCTTGTGGTCTTTGTCAGGCTTCGGCAAGGGAATCAGATAGCTGTGTAACCATTCCTCCTTGATGCTAACACTCCCTATACTGTTGTTGTACATGTCTGCTAGTTTCTCTAGCTCATTGTCGGTACACCTATTTATGTCGTCGTATCTTATGCCATCAGGACCTGGAGCACTGTTTTTTGATCGTCGAAGCACAGCCTTGATTTCTTGCACTGTCACTGTGTCTTCATCCGAAGTGTTCTGGGCCTTGCATCTGTCTGAGGTGACCTCCTTGGCCAGATTCCGGCCTCCCATGTCTGTCTGGTTGCTCTGCTCAAGGTAGCGTTCAAAGAGGGCTTTGCCCTTGTCCTCGTCAGTCCTCTGCCAGATGAGGTCAGCACCTTGGAAGTCAGAAATGCTCTTATTCTTGACTACACCACTCATGCTTTTATGTAGTCGCCAGAACAATTTCAGTGACTTGTCTGTGCTTACTCTTTGACACACCTCTGCCCATTTTTCGCTTTTAACCACCGTGACCAGTTTTTTGAAATAGCTTACTTTTGTGTGCATCTCTCTTTCTAAGTGCAAGCAGGGACTAGGATGACCAGCTCTGTTCTTCTTGGCATTTTGCCATCTCCTTACAGCACTACGCTTATCCACCCAAGCCTTCTCCACCTCGAAACTCCACCACGGTGGCTGCTCCCAGCTTTTTTTCCTTTTCTTCCTGCCCTGAAACGTTCTGCGCTTGTCACGTCTTATTTTACTCACCACATCTTGCCCTGTACTGTCATACTGGAACGTCTTTACCTTTAGCTTGTGCTGCCTGGTTCTGCCTTTCTCCACCAATATGCTGCATGGGTGGTGGTCGCTGCCATGGTGTCCTAGGACACCCCATCTACACACTGTAGTGAGTGAAGGTGAAACTAGCGCCAGATCAATAGCACTGTCCTCATCGCCTGGACGGCTTGCTGTCCTGGTGACACAGCCACTGTTGATACAAACCAGGTCGATGGTTTCCAGTGCAGTCTCGAGCTCCTCCCCTTGTGTATTGGAGGAAGTGTTTCCCCATGATCTGCCTTTAGCGTTGAAGTCACCACAGAAAATAACATTTCTCTCGTGGCCTAATATGCCACTTAAGCACTGCCACTTCTGGGCGTCCACACTCGCATTGCGGGCATAAACATTAACCAACACGAATGGTGTACTGGAATGAACTCTCAACGCCTGTATTTGTATATCGTCACTGTTCCAACTGGACATGTCTAGCTCTGACGCCACCATGCTGTCGCGAACGAGAATCGCCGTTCCCAGATGTCGTCTGTTATAGAAACATTTGAAGCCGGCAATTCGGAGTAGCTGATCGCCCAGTCTCGTCTCCTGGAGTGCTACAATGTCGTTCCTGTAAACTAGGGTTTCTAAAATAGAGCCCCGTTGTTTTACACTGGCACAGTTCCAATATAGAATACGGATGTTCCTGAGTCCTAGACGGTGACACTTGAGTCTAAAACGTCTCAAGCCACCGCGCTTACCTGGCTTCTTTTTCCCTGCGCGGCTACCACGCCGCTTCGGTATGTTGACTGCTGATCGTTCGGAAAACACACGTTGTTCCGCCATGTTGAAAAAACGTAAACACTGACTTTTGATTGAGAACCACACACGCTGCTGAAAATTCACTCAAGGATGGCTTCGCTCGATGCACAAACTCCGTAGCACCCGCGCAGATCTTGAGTAGAAACTCCTGGTTTTACATCCTGGCACACCAATTACACGCAAGAAATGAATAAATCCATCCCTTACGCGAAAAAGTTAACGAACACAAAACAACACGACCGTCCGTCGCCATCTTGAAACCGGACATAAGTTTAGTAATAATATTATTTAATAGTAGTGGTGAGTGTAAACTAATTTTTCAAGTTAGGGTTCACCGGTCAAGCAGAAATGATGGGGCATTTTATTTTCAAAAATAGCAGACACTCAGAAGCATTCATTCACGACATCGAAAATGTATGCTGAATAGTATAGTATAGCAATTAACATCAAAATCATATGATATAATAAGTATACGGTATACATACGATGGTCTGTTAGGATTATTTAGGTTTACTGCACTTAAGATTAGTCGTTAGGTATCTTGGGCTGTGTTTTCTCTTTATTTGGGTTTTTTGTTAGCTGGTTGCAGTGCCAGTCTGTCTCATTGGGATATTGACGTTTTAATATTGATTTTTATTGTTTGGTGATACAAGCAAAGATTACGGGTTTTACGTTGTAGTTGTAGTTTGCAGGACAGTTAAAAAATGATTTTTATATTAATTTAACATAGTTAACATTATTATTAGCAATGTCAGAATTATCGAACTTTCCCGGCTGTTTCCGGTTTGGTTTTTCTTTATTTCGTGAACTTTTTGTTGCGTCCAACGATCACTTCCGGTTTGTGACCATGTCCATCTAATTTTCAATTAAACGAAAGCAGCATGGTACTATGAAAGGGGAAGCTATTCTGATATTTTAAGTACTGGTCCTTCTGCTGAGCGCCAAAGTTTTGATGCCCAGAAACTATTTTCTATTGCAGTTTTGGGATTATATTCACGAATAGTAAGGTAATTTGACTTATAACTCCTTGTAGATTAAAGAAAACTTAACTTTTTATTGCATTTTTGAGTTCCCCGTTCAATTTTACATAAATGTGCAGAGTTGCAACATCCCCCTATTCGTTCTTCGTTAGGAAAATTTTTTTTTAGTATAGCAGCATAGCCAGTCATACTGAGAATGAATAGACTCTGAATAGCGCATCCACTTCGCAAAATTCTATCTATGGCGACACCCATGCTATAGTATAGTAATACTATTATACTATTATAGGCGATCCTTTGTTTATTTTATAATGTGAACCGTCAGTTTAATTACTAAAATTAAACAGAATAGATTAGAATTACTTTTGGGATTATATTCACGAATAGTAAGGTAATTTGACTTATAACTCCTTGTAAATTAAAGAAAACTTAACTTTTTATTGCATTTTTGAGTTCCCCATTCAATTTTACATAAATGTGCAGAGTTGCAACATCTCCCTATTCGTTCTTCGTTAGGAAAAAATAAAGAAGCCACGGTAATAGAAGGCAAATAATAAACAATTGGTGGCCATTTAAAATTGTTAATTAGGTCACGGCACATCCTATCGAAAAATAAAAAATACGTCAAGTTAGGCCTCGCCGCCCCGGACACAATGATATATGGCACAACGTTGTCTGTTTAAAAATAAACAAGCCACGGTAATAGAAGGCAAATAATAAACAATTGGCGGCCATTTTAAATTGTTAATTAGGTCATGGCACATCCTATCGAAAAATAAAAAAATACGTCAAGTTAGGCCTTGCCGCCCCGGACACAATGATATATGGCACAATGTTGTCCGTTTAAAAATAAACAAGCCACGGTAATAGAAGGCAAATAATAAACAATTGGTGGCCATTTTAAATTGTTAAGTAGGTCAAGGCACATCCTATCGAAAAATAAAAAATACGTCAAGTTAGGCCTCGCCGCCCTGGATGCAGTGATATATGGCAGAACGTTGTCCGTTTAAAAATAAACAAGCCACGGTAGAAGGCAGAATTTCTCAGCTTCCAATTTTAGGGTCGCGATAAAATCTTACTTATCTCTTAGGTTATCATTGCACTTCCTGGTATTAAATTACGTCACCAAAAAATTCATAACTCCGCTTAGAATTAACGTACACTCTTCGTTGAGATACCGTTGGATTCGTCTTGTCAAGCTCTATCTAACTGGTATGATTTCATAAGTAAAAACCCAATTTTTAAATATTGACCAAAATTGCTAGCAGTAAACCTGGTTTGGGTCTAAACCACCGCAGCGGATTAAAACTAAAAACCTGTTTTCTTAAGTCAACCCAGCCTTAAATGGTACCAGGAAATGTTTTGGGAAATAAAGTTGACCAGAGGGATATTGCTTGCCCACACCGCTCATCAAATGTCGATTGGTCTAAAATATGAATTATATGATATGATTTTTTTTTTTTTTTTTACAGGACATCGCTGTCAACAGCAGCATCTTTCAGCTGTCTGTTGATTTCTTGGCAAGATTATGCTCAGTAGTTTGCCATTGCTTTCTGAGTGGCCGGCTCAGTTATCCCGCAAGACACCAGCGGGGGTCGAACCATGATATGATATGGGAGAGTTTATTTATAATTTTATACATAGTTGAAGTATGAATAAACAGATACTTTATTATTATACATAGTGAAGTATGAATAAACGGATACTTTATACATAGTTGAAGTATGGCTGTTTAAATATAATGATATTAATTTTCCAGATTGGTATCCCCAATATAAATAATTGTGTCCCCAGGCGAGTTCAAGAATTATTAACTTGCGTTTCTGTTGTACACTTACTGTTTACAGGCATCCATCTTTGCTTACGTTACCAACCTACTATTTCCTACTATTTAGACAAGAATATGCGTCGCCTCAGAGAGACATGAATAGGCAATTTAAACACCAGGCTTTTGACTGGCTGGCCTCATGAATTAACAAATAAACAAGGAAATGCTACGCATATAAAGTGCAGGAAAACCTGGTATATGTGAAGCAGGTTGAAAGGAAAGAGATAGATAACGAAGATAGTGTGAGAGACAGAGATATGAGAAAGATGTGTTGAAAGACATTTAATCAATCAATCAGGTGCCATCTCCCAATGAAGGTTGGCTGCAATGGATCTCCAACACTGTCTCTCGCCCTGACTGTACATTCTATCAGGCTGATGCTAGTCCATCTCTTGATGTTATCCTCCCACTTGTATCGTTGTCTACGTTACTAGTACTTGTTCTAGTATCTGCCCATTTACTGTGATGTTCATTGATGACCTTTCATTTTCCCTGCTAATTATCATAGTTTTTTGTTTTTTGGATGTTAATATCTAAGCCACGATGATCTGCTTAAGTCCCCTCTAATCACTGGTATCATGAAGGCTAATAGACTACAATGGCTGGGGCATATTGAAAGAATGGAAGATAATAGGGAAACAAAACTCGCTTACACTCATGAAATAAATGACCGTAGACCCTGAGGTAGACCAAGAAGACGGTGGAGAGATAATATATATACAGACCTACAAGCACTTGGAATCAACGACTGGCAAGAGAAGGTCAACCAGAGAGACGAATGGAGACGAATTGTGTCTGCAGCAAAGAACCTCAGTGGCTCGGAACGCTGAAGAAGAAGAATATCTAAGCCACATTCTGCACTGTGCCTGTTTACTTCTTTATTTCCTAATATTTGTTCATTAAAAAGTCGCTTTCTCCCAATTAATTGCTGAAGAATTAAAAAAAAAAAATAGTGTCCGACAGGGAATCGAACCTCGAGAACCCACGTATCAGGCGGAGACACTTACCACTATGCTACTGAGGATACGATTTGGAATCAACAAAAATGTATAATATAGCCACTCACATGTTCCGATGGTGTCACATACGTTAAGTCACGTGACTTGGCAAATCACATGACCAGCCGGGAAAGTTCCACTATGAATAAAGGGATAATTTATTCATAGTCGGGGTATGAATAGTCACTTCGATATGATATTATGCCTGCCTCAAGTGTGGTGCTATTGGACTTATAAATTAGCAACTCCGAAATCAGGAGAGTTTGCAAACTAATAATGTTAAATTCCCCAATTATGTCAAGACCACGATAAAAAATTAAAATATAAACATATTACTGGGCAATGTGTCCTTATATGGTGTCTTTGTGGTGATGGCGAACTTTAAGATGTCTCTGTGTCTTTGAAGGTACAAACAGCCTAAGTATCTTGCTCAATGCTTGCCCAGGCAGTTGGCACACTTTCTTTTGTTGTTGGGTGCTTCGAAGTTCGTTTCCAGCTTGGCCAGTGGACACGCCTTGAAGGCATGGTGATCGGCGCAGTACCGGCGGATTTCTGTCATACTGCGACATGCTGCTCTGCTGTGGCCGGCCCTCTGGCATCTGGAACATTGATTGATTCTTGGGATGAATCTCTCTGGCTGTTGTGTTTTCTTGTTGATTGCTACTGTGGTTGTCATCTCGCTGCCTTCTGTCGTCACCACCACCAAGGTTGTAGGAATCTTGGAGTAGGTGATAGGAATGTGATCAACATTGAACAGTTAGTATATTGAGCCACATTACAACAATTTTTCTTATAATTTTCATGCAAAGAGTTAGGAAGAAAATACAACCCGAAATTGGAGAAGAACAATGTGGGTTGTAGAAAGCAAAGGTACAGTAAATGCTGTGCATATATTGAAAACATTAATTGAACGTTCTATAGAAATAAACAAAGACCTACATCTTTATTTTATTGACTACACAAACAAATGCTTGCAGATCTACAAATTGATGGGAAAGACCTTAGACTTGCAAAAAACATATATTGGAAACAACAAGCTGCCATAAGGATTGATAATGAAGTAGGTCAATATTAGCCTATTAAGAGAGGTATGAGACAGGGATGTGTACTATGTCCATATCTTTTTTCCCTGTACAGTGAAAATATTTTCAGAAATGTAGAAGATATGAAAGAAATCATCCTTGGGGAACGTAACATCAATAACATTAGATATGCAGATGATACAGTATTGATTGCAGACAATGAGCAGGATCTACAACAATAAGTAGATGTGGTTGTTGCAAACAGTGAACAACTAGGGTTAGAATTAAATTGTAAGAAGACACAGATTATGGTTATCACTAGGAAGAACAAAATACCACAATGTAATTTACAAGTAGATGGGGATATTCTTAAACAAGTGAATTGGTACAATTATCTTGGAACAGTCATAATATCTGGGATGGGAATAGGTTAGCATGGCAGGATGGATAAGAACACTTGTTCTTAAACATTCTGTGTGCTGATACTGAAGTAAGGGGTTCAGCCCCTGCACCGGACAGTTGGACTAAAATGTTGACCTGTCGTCCTTGATTGATTGATTGATTGATTGATTTAGGAACCGACATCACAGCATTCGGGACATTCCCATAAGCGCTCCGTCCCCATCCTCAGCAGCCAGCGAAGAGTTCCAACACTAATAGTTCCAGTAGCAATCTGATTATATGTCCGTCTCGCCTTTCCTCTGAGCGTCGAGCATCGGCCAGATCCCCTCGTCACACCTCGCTGTCTCATTCTTACCAGACTATGGTGATCCATTTGCTCCTCCGAGGTGTACACGTGCTCCCACAAGGCCGCAACCACATCTGTTTTGTCATACATCAATACTCCACCAAGTTTTGCCGAGCCAGCCAATCTGTCCGCCTGTTCATTCCCCAGCACATCCTTGATCTGATGTCGTCCTTGATTTGAGGACATAAATCACAAGTACCTCTGAAGTTGGAGTGGGTTCGTCTGATGTCAGATGATTGACACTGTTAATAGGGAAAACTAAGCCACACGCAAAATTCAGCCCATCACTACTAGAAGTAGTGTGTATGGATTACGCTTGATTTCAAAGTGAGTGAGCGTCCAAAAAATAATGTGATGGGAGATGACTTGAAGATAGTTAGTTAGTCGACAAATCATCCTCATTGCACACCAACTATTCATCCATAAGTACTCGGATCTCCTCCTCAGCAAATCCTGCAGCGTGTAGCGGCTAACGACACCAGTTCTGTGTTGGTTTATTAATCTTCTTTGGCTTCCTGCGTAGCGTTCTTGTTTGGCCACCCCTCTTTTAATTTGCTGTTCTCGCAGTCTGGCCATGGTTGTAGATTCACAGTCATCACTTGGTTCTCGCAAAAATCTTACTTCTCGTAGAGCATTCAGAATGTCAGTCTGGTCCATGGCGCGTCTGCCTTCCACAGTAGCCTTACCTGCGAGCTTGTCAGCCCGCTCATTTCCTTGTACTCCCGCATGCCCTGGCACGAAGATGAAACTATTCTTTGACAGCCGAGACCGCTCCAGAGACAGCAACCATTCTCTTCGGATCCACTCCATCTCTATCCTCTTGAGCATGCTCATTAAGTTGCTAAAGAAACAAGCCCTAGTGAATGTCTGTGTCTCGAGCCATGTTATTGCTTTACTTACTGCCATGACTTCCATAGTCAAGCTACTTGTGGTCTCACCAAAAGCACAATTATCCCTCCGCCCTGAGTCGTAAAAGCCCATGAGCTTCTCACACGTCGGATGACTGACCCATCTGTATTAATGACAGCATCACCGTCTAGCGAATTCTCAAAAATCAACGCTTGTACTTCAACCTCCACAGCAGCCGGATTTTCTTGTCTGCATTGTTTGTCTAGTTGAATGCAAACTGAAAAGGACATACAGAAATCTGTTGGCACTTGTACCCACTCCTCGCCAGGTTCTAAGTTCTCAAGTGAACACACATTGTTGAAGAATGGCTTCGGCTTACCCATCCATGACCGTCCTCTTTTTAACCTGCTGCCCTTCACCTTCATAATTTCACTATGCAGTGGATGTTCCGGTTAGCGGGGTAGGGGTATCCCCTATCAAGGGAGATGTAAGACGCCTCCTTTCCTCCGTTAGTCTATGGGACACCCTTGGGCAAGGTGGAGTACCCATTTAGCCCCCTGATCAGGGTTATGTGAAGCCATGGAAGCAGGTGGTCGATGGAGTGTGAGAGCAGCCGACAGATTGTTGTTGGTTATGGTCTTGCATTCTGTGGCAATAGGCAGATGATCCCATCAGTAGAGACAATGGCTAGGGCCACCGACTATAGTATGTCCACATTTGTTTGCCTTCATTCACGATCAATTATTTTGAAAACTGTCTGTTGCATCGTTATGAAATTTTTCCAGCCGTCTTATATTTACCCCCACCCAAGGAATATGTCTTTGATAGGTCCAAAAACAACTTAAATCATTGAAAGTGGCAACATTCCTTTGATGTTTTGCTCAACAACTAGTGATTTCTCACTAACAAAGTTATTTTTACGGTAATGGGGACCTGCAAATTCCGATGACACACAAAGGTGTATCCGGATTCGTATGGGAGTGGGTGCAATGAAAGAATCCATCCTTTCTCCATAGTCCTTCCTCTTTCAACACATGGTCCTGACGTTTTTTCCAGTAACTTTTATCAATATTTAATAGCGCGGACAGACAGACAGAAAGGTAGGTAGGTAGGCAGAAAGGTGGGTTGGTATGTCGGTCGGTGGGTGGGTCGGTCGGTTTAGGTCGGCCGGCAGGCAGGCAGGCAGATAGATACATACATACATACATACATACATACATACATACATACATACATACATACATACGTACGTACGTAGGTAGGTAGATAGATAGATAGATAGATAGATAGATATCTATTGGTCGGTCGGTCGGCTGGCTGGCAGGCAGGCAGGTAGGTAGATAGATATTGGTCGGCAGGCAGGCAGGTAGGTAGGTAGGTAGATAGATAGATAGGATTAGATAGATAGATATCGGTAGGTCGGTCGGTCAGCAGGCAGGTAGGTAGATTAGATAGATAGGTAGATTAGATAGATAGATATATATCGGTAGGTTGGTCGGTCGGTGAGTCGGTCGGTTTGTGTCGGCAGGCAGGCAAGCAGACAGATTAGATAGATAGATCGGTAGATAGATAGATAAATATCTATCTATTGGTCGGCCGGCAGGCAGGTAGGTAGGTAGATAGATTAGATAGATAAATAGATAGATAGATATTGGTAGGTCGGTCAGCAGGCAGGCAGGCAGGTAGATAGGTAGATTAGATAGATAGGTAGATTAGATAGATAGATCTATCGATCGATCCCCGCCTGGAGCCGGGCCGAGCCAGCTAGTTTATTTATATAATCACGTTTCATGAAAGAACCCACAGTTTGACGACACCTCTGAACTCAGTCTGTGCAAAAACGAAAGACCGCCAGACAATTTTAAAAATAGCACGAATATGTCTTGCTGGAGCTGTAATACTCTTAAAATTAAGGCATTAATGGCGGGGCCGTAAAATATATACCGCATATAAGCAAAAATTGAAATCTGCTGTACAATCTCCAGAACAAAAATTTTTTTGTTGGGTGGACATAATGATAAGGTTATATACAAAATCTCATCATTTTCTCTCAGTTGGTTACTGAGATATTGAATTTTATATTGAGGTAACAAAAAAAAAAAACACTATAGTACAGTCACTGCCCAGAAGGAAAGCAATGGCAAACTACCTTCTGCAAAACTTGCCAAGAAACCATAACAACTATGACAGAAAACATAATAAGAAAGAGATCTGGTGGTGAGACGCCCAGGCCAGGCAGATCAGATAACACTGGGGAAGAGTGTGACACAGGGACCAGTACTAGTAATCGTGATGACAGAGTTACTCCTGACTGTGTTACCAAGGAAATCCCCTGTGTCAGACTAAGAAAAAGAGTGAGAATAGAAACGTGGAATGTTAGAAGTCTGTATGAGGGGAAGCTTAAAGTAGTATGTGATGAGATTGAGAGGTTAAATATTCAAATTTTAGGAATTAGTGAACATCGCTGGAAAGGCAAAGGGACATTTTACAACTGAAAATGGAAGTCTTTTAATTTATTCTGGTAGGGACATCGGAGGCCACAGTGGAGTGGCATTTTGTTTAGATAAAACAACTGCAAAAGCTTTACTGGGATATAACCCAGTTAGTGATAGGATCCTCACTATTAGACTTAAAGGCCGTCCATAAAACACAACACTCGTACAGATATATGCACCTACTTCAACAGCAGGGGAGGACAAAATTGAAGATTTTTAAACACACTGCAAGACACATTAAATAAGATTGGTCATAATGATATAGCAATAATACTGGGAGATTTTAATGCAAAAGTAGGTACAGGAAGAGCTGAAAATGAGAGACACGTTTTAGGAAAATTTGGATTGGGAAACAGAAATGATGCAGGTAAAAAATTAATTGAATTTTGCACAGAAAATGAGTTAATGTTAACCAACACACTTTTTAATCAACACCCATGAAGACTCTTCACATGGAAGTCCCTGGACAGTATTACCAAAAATCAGATAGATGGCGTGAGTACACATCTAACAAACCTATGTAGAAGTTTATACAACAACAGTGAATGCATAGTGAGAGCAACTGGAGGACACTCAGAACCCTTCACCATAAGATCTGGAGTACGACAAGGTTGTGTCCTGTCCCCTCTCTTGTTCATAACATATATAGACAACATATGTAAAGAAACCAGCCAAGCAGAGACAGCAAGAATACCGCATGATGAGAACACAGAAGAAGAACCATCTGCAAATCTAACCATTAGAGAACTCCTGTTTGCGGACGACCAAGCACTAATAGCAAAATCAGAAGCTGAATTACAAGACCACATGAATAGTCTAAACGAAATGTGTAGGGAACATAACATGAAAATTAGCACAAGCAAAACAGAGGTAATGACTATAACTAAAGAAGAACAAACAGCAACAATTCACCTAAACGAACATCCCTTGAAACAAGTAAAGAGCTTCAAGTACTTAGGAAGTATAATATCAAATGGCAGATCAGAAGACGAGATCGAAAATAGGTGCAATAAGGCAAATCAACTCATTGGACAAATGGCACCAATACTAAAGAACAAACATGTATCAATAACTACTAAGAAAGCACTTTACAACACAATCTTCCTACCAACTCTGTGCTACCAATGCCAAACCTGGACAATGACAGAAAAAGAGAAAAGAAAAATCACAACAACAGAAATGAGGTTCCTGAGAAGAATACTCAACGTATCAAGAAGAGATAAGATCAGAAATGAAGAAATCAGGACTAAAGTGGGGGTTAAAGCTGCTCTAGATTTTATTAGAAAGCAGCAAGTCAAATGGTTTGGCCATGCAAGTAGGCTACCAGCCAACAGCTTGCCACAACAAGCAATGATGTACAGACCAGATGGAAACAGAGGAAGAGGCCTACCACGTAAACGTTGGACGGAGGGAATAACAGAATCCATGGGAATGTCGATATACGAAGCCCATAACCGGGCACTCTCACGAAGTTTATACTTCACCTCGACACCGCAAGGTACAAGAGGAACACGATGAGAGAGAGAGAGAGAGAGATAGATTATATTTTAATACAAAGAAGATGAAGATCAAGCATAACATCTGCAAAAACCCTACGAAGTGCAGACTGTGATACGGATCATCAGTTATTAGAAGCAGATCTGAAATTAAAACTCAAAAAGCTTACCTGAGGACCAAGGCGACTTCGTTTTAATCCCACAAAAATACCAGATGCATACACTGTAGAAGTTAGGAATCGTTTTGGGGTCTTGATGTCTGTACAAGAGGAAATGACACCTGATGAACTGGCAGTACAAGCTAGAGATATCTTGATAACTGCAGCCAAAGATTTAATTCCAACCAAGAAAAAGCAACTTAAGCCATGGATTACATCAGACACGTTAGAATTAATAAAATAACGAAGGGAACTGAAACAGAAAGGAGGTGAATCCGATAACAGCAGGATGAAGTATAAATCTTTAACTTGAGAAATAAGAAAGAACACAAGAAAGGACAAAAATCAATATATACAAGATTGCTGTAACAGAATAGAGCAATATCATAAGACAGGAAGAGATTACGAAATGTTCAAAAAAGAAATGAAGTTATTGACAAGAAATGTTCAACCTCAATTGAATGTTATCTGTGACAAGATGGGAAATACCTTAACAGAATCTAGACAAATTCTAGAAAGATGGCGGGAGTATTGCAGTGGAATGTATCAGTATCAATGATCAGTCATGCAAGTAAAATTCTACTAACAATCATAATGGGAAGACTTCGTAAGAAAATGGAAGAAGAAATTGACATGGTTCAAGCTGGATTTAGACAAGGAAGAGGAACAAGATATATACATTGTCAATATGCGTTTAATAATTGAGAAGTGCAGAGAATTTAATGTAAACCTATTCTCATGTTTTGTGGATTATTCAAAGGCATTTGACTGTGTACAACATCAGAAACTGGGAAATCATGAGGAATATAGGCTTTCCACCACATGTAATACAACTCATAAGAATGCTCTATCTAGACCAACAAGCAGCGGTTAGAATAGATGGCGAGACATCAGATTGGTTTGACATCAAGCAAGGAGTCCGTCAAGGATGTGTGCTGTCCCCCTATTTGTTTAACCTGTACGCCGAAAATATGAGAAATTTAAGAGATGATATAAATAGGGAGCTATATGATGCCGTAAATATCGGTGGTCTTGACATACCAGAGATTCGGTATGCTGATGATACAGTATTGCTATCCACAACACAGACTGGTACACTGTAATGCTGGGTTCAGAGATGGTGGAAAGAACGCAGGCAATGAATTACCTGGGATACGGTTTGATCGAAGCCTTGCTTATAATGTGCACATAGACCAGGTGATAACAAAGGCCAAGCGGGGTTTGGCAGCGATGCGGGTGATGGCGGCAGCAAACTGTGAGCAGCGCCATCTATGTCTTCTGTACGAGGGGCTGGTCATGTCTGTTTTGGAGTATGCAATGGCAATCCTGACTCTCAGCCATAAGCAGATAGAAAGGATGGAAAGGATACAGAATTATTATTTGATGTACATGAGATACAGCATGCAGGGCGATGCGCTACCTTCTTGATTTTCCAACCATTGAAGAGAGAATACAAGGTTGCAGGGCACGCGCCTACCTCAGAATTAACGCAAACACACAACATCCACTGCATAGTGAAATTAGGAAGGTGAAGGGCAGCAGGTTAAAAAGAGGACGGTCGTGGATGGGTCAAGCCGAAGACATTCTTCAACAGGTGTGTTCACTTGAGGACTTAGAATCTGGCGAGGAGTGGGTGCAAGTGCCAACAGACTTCTGCACATCCTTTTCAGTTTGCATCCAACTAGATAGAAAATGCAGACAAGAAAATCCGGCTGCTGTTGAGGCTGAAGTACAAGCGTTGATTTTCGAGAATTCGCTAGACGGTGACGCGGTCATCTACACAGATGGGTCAGTCGTCCGACATGTGAGAAGCTCATGGGCCTTTACAGCTCGGGCCGGAGGGAGAATTGTGAAGGAGGACTCTGGTGCTTTCACTGAAACCACAAGTAGCCTGACCATGGAAGTCATGGCAGTAAGTAAAGCAATAACATGGCTCGAGACACAGACATTCACTAGGGCTTGTTTCCTTAGCGACTCAATGAACATGATCAAGAGGATAGAGGAGGGGTCGATCCGAAGAGAATGGTTGCTGCCTCTGGAGCGGTCTCGACTGGCAAAGATTAGTTTCATCTTCGTGCCAGGGCATGCGGGAGTACAAGGAAATGAGCGGGCTGACAAGCTCGCAGGTGAGGCTACTGTGGAGGGCGGACGCGCCATGGACCAGGCCGACATTCTGAATGCTCTACGAGAAGTAAGACTTTTGCGAGAACCAAGTGATGACTGTGAATCTACAATGGCCAGACTGCGAGAGCAGCAAATTAAAAGAGGGGTGGCCAAACAAGAACACTACGCAGGAAGCCAAAGAAGATTGATAAACCAACACAGAACTGGCGTCGTTAGCCGCTACACGTTGCGGGATTTGCTGAGGAGGGGATCCGAGCACTTATGGACTGAATGGTTCGATGTGCAATGAGGATGATCTGTCGACTAACTAACTAACTAACTAACCTAATAGCCTCAACCCAATTGAATAGTGAAAATCACAACTTGTATCTTAATATTGCAAAAAAACAAAGATAATGCATACAGATAAAACCACTATGGAGAATATGTATGTTAATGGGGAAAAATTGGAGGTGGTGGAAAATTGTGAATATCTTGGGTCATTGATTACCAGCAACGGTGACACAATGAAAGAAATTAAACGACCACTATCAATTGCTCTTCAGAGACTAAAACAACTGAATAAATTATGGAATGGGACAAACAGAACTACAAAAATTAGATTTTTAAGAGCATGCATCTTTCCCATTGCAACATACACCCGTGAGACCTGGACACTTAATAAACAAGCTGAGCAGTGCGTAAATGCCTTTGAATATAAATGTTATAGACGAGTTCTAAGAATATCTTGGGTAAAGAAAAAAGAACAAATGCATCAATACTTCAAGAGCTGAATATTGAAGAAGGTTGGCTATTAAAGAGGATAAAACAAAGAAAATTGAAATATTTTGGTCACTTGAAACGTCACGAAAGTTTGGAGAGAACAATAATGGAGGGGTATATGCCTGGGAAGAGAGGGAGAGGAAGGCCAAAGAGAAGATGGGTGCAGGATGTGGCGGATGATCTCCAGACTCCAGATGGGTGTATCGGACACAGGACATCTTGCTTGTGATCGAGAAGTTTTCCGGACGGTTGTTATGGGAGCGAGGTTCTGCAAAGGACATGCTACTGAATGAATGAATGAATGTTGTGTGTTTGCGTTAACTCTGAGGTAGGCGCATGCTCTGCAAACTTGTATTCTCTCTTCAATGGTTGGAAAATCAAGAAGGTAGCGCATCGCCCTGCATGCTGTATCTCTTGTACATCCAAGAATAATGCACATAGCTTCATTCTATATCTTTTCTATCCTTTCTATCAGCTTACAGCTGAGAGTCAGGATTGCCAAGGCAAACTCAAAAACAGACATGATCAGCCCCTCGTACAGAAGACATAGATGGCGCTGCTCACAGTTTGCTGCCGCATCACCCGCATCGCTGCCAACCCCCGCTTGGCCTTTGTTATCACCTGGTCTATGTGCTCATTATAAGCAAGGCTTCGATCAAACCGTATCCCCAGTTAATTCATTGCCTGCGTTCTTTCCACCGTCTCTGAACACAGATTAACAGTTGGTGTTGGAGTGTTGACAATATGATTATTCAACGAGAACCATGTCACTGTTGCCTTTGTTGGGTTGACCATTCCACCAGCTTCAACACACCAAGTACTTATGCGACCGAGTTTGGTTTGTAGTTCCACAGCAACCTGATTCCTATCCTTCCCCTGACGATACACTAAAACATCGTCGGCATATGACAATGTCATACCATGTCCAGTGATCTGCTCGCTGGTGATTCTCACAGTGTAGGTGTTGAACAGCACCGGAGATAATATTGATCCCTGTGGCAGGCCCGGATATATTGTTGTTGGTTCCGAAGTCCAACTGCCACATCTAAAAACTTGACTTGGAAGAGATTAGAACAAGAATCACCATGACGAACGTAGTCTTTTGCAAGATGAAAAACATACTGACCAATAAATAGATGTCAATTGCAAAGAGATAAAGAGTCTTGAGGTGCGACATAGAATCTGTACTTTTGTATGGATGTGAAATGGGACAATGAGCAGACAAGCTGAAAAACATCTGATGCATGTGGAAATGTGGTTTCTGAGGAAAATGCAAAGAATACCACGGACAAACAGAAAAACCAATGACCAAGTCCTACAAGAAACAAATAAATATCATACACTGGTTAGAGAAACTAGACGTAGACAGTCAAAATTTGTTGGTCACTTGGAGAACTTGATGACAACTGGCAAGATCGAGGGGAAGAGAACAAGGGGAAGGCAAAGAAATAAATACATGGATGGCTTGGCCATGTGGTATGGTTGATACAAGAACACTGAGCTGAACCACGACTCTGGTGATCGAGTGAGATGGGGTAATCGTGACCGCCCATGCTTATCGGCATTGCACATGATGATGATGACTGTTCATTTAACACTTGAAAATAGCAGCTCTAATTGCTGTCCTCTTTTGGAGCCTGTGTAGCAGTATGTTTTGCTAGTCTAGTCCAGGTTATTTTGTTTTAGTTTTTGTGTTGGCTTGAGTTGCATTTATCAAGTGTTAATGTAGCAGGACTTTGGCAAAACGTTGCTCTCAACATGGCCCTCTGGAAAGTTTTGATCTTTTGTCAGTTCCTCTGCCTCATGCATGTTAATTCCCAAGGTTATAATCATGCCCTATGTCCATTTTTGTGCTGGTTGACCCGTGTCTCTTCCTTCTTGTCTGTCCATGACTAGTTTTTCTAAGCCACTGTTGTGGGTCAGCTGTCTTCAGTGTTCAGATGCTGTAGAATGCATGTTTCTTCCTGTTTGATCCACAATATTCTTATAATTTATCTGTAACATTTCAGTTCAAAAGTTCCTGAGGGAGTCATGGCTGAGAGGTCACAGTGTCTGCCTCAGGCCTAAAAGGTGTCAGATTCTATCCCAGCCGATTCGATCCCTGCAGATTCGATCCCTATAGAGGCTGGGAATTATTTGAACAACCATTGGTATCTAATGATATCACATGTGACCCCTGATCTATTGGGTAGTGAGATTGAATACCTAGCCTTCTCAGTTATGGGTGAAAGACAGGAGGCCCCATGTGCAGGTGTGGACAGTAAAAGTCCCACAGCAGTTGACAATCAACAAGAGTAGGCCATAAAGCCGCTGCCCTGGCAAACAATATTAGGAAAGTAGACGGAGCCCTTTACATTGAATGGAATCTTATCTAGAGAAAGTAAATCTTTCACTAATGCATGCCAAAATCAGACACACTGACCCCAGCGGTGCATAACTATGTGTGACACGCTCTCCTCAAAAGAGGAATGAATAAGAAGGAGTTTAAAAGTCAGCATGTCAACATGGTGGATATGCTTGCAGATCTACAAATTGATGGGGAAGTGGGAAAAAAAACATATATTGGAAACAACAAGCTGCAATAAGGATTGATAATGAAGTGGGACAGTATCAGCCAATTAAGAGAGGTGTTAGGCAGGGATGTGTGATGTCTCCAGATCTTTTTTCCCTATACAGTGAAAATATTTTCAGGAATGTAGAGGATATAAATGGAATCAGCATTGGAGGACGAAACATCAATAACATTATATATGCAGATGATACAGTATTAATTGCAGACAATGCGCAGGACCTGCAACAATTAGTAGATGCGGTTGTTGTACACAGTGAGCAACTGGGGTTAGAATTAAATTGTAAAAAGACTCAGGTTATGGTCGTCACTAGGAAGAAAGAAGTGCCACAATGTAATATACAAGTAAATGGAAATATTCTTCAACAAGTGAATCGGTACAATTATCTTGGAACAGTCATACCATCTGATGGGAGATGCCTTGAAGAGATTAGAACAAGAATCGCCATGGCGAAAGTAGCCTTTAACAAGATGAAAAACATTCTGACCAATAAAAAGATGTCAATTGAAACGAGAAAAAGAGTGTTGAGGGGATACATAGAGCCTGTTCTTTTGTATGGATGTGAAACTTGGACAATGAGCAGTCAAGCTGAAAAACATCTGATGGCTGCAGAAATGTGGTTTCTGAGGAAAATGCAAAGAATACCATGAACAGACAGAAAAACCAATGACCAAGTACTACAGGAGACAAATGAACATCGTAAACTGATTAGAGAAATTAGACGTAGACAGTCAAAATTTTTTGGACATGTTATGAGAAGAAATGGATTGGAGAACTTGGTGACAACTGGCAAGATCGAAGGGAACAGACCAAGAGGAAGACCGAGAGAGAAATACCTGGATGGCATGGACGAGACAGGAACACTGAGCTGGTCCACGACACTGGTGATCAAGTGAAATGGCAAGTCATGACGGCCCATGCTTTCCGGCATGGTACATGGTTGATTGATTAAAAGTCAGACAATTTCTTTATTAGTGATTGCGAAATGGTATGAAAGATGTATCACAGAAATAAGAACAAAATAGGACAAGCAAAAATCACATTGTATAAAATGAGGAACATCTTATGCATTAAGTCCCTTCTTATTGAAAATTAGCAAAATAATTATTATGAGATACATAGAACCAATTTTAACATATGGCAGTGAATTGTGGACAATTATTAAACAAGTAAGAAACATCCCTTGAAGTCAGAGAGTTGTTTTACAGAAAAATGCTAAAAAACATGTAAAAAAATGTCCTGAAGCAGTTTTCTGTTATAGGTCTGTGATGTGATAGTGTCGTCTCATTTTGTAGGCCTTAGTGCACGGAGGAAAAGGTGGTCAGTCTTTCCCTTCAAAATACACAACCAAAATGAGCAATCTAAATGTTCTGGAGGAGACTAGCATGCAAAGACAAATTATCAGAATCATTAGAAAGGCAGTCCACATTATTTGACCACATGAGAAGAGAAAAACTAGAACTGACAATATTTATGGAAGGTGAGATAGATAGAGGAAGCCAAAGACGAATTTTAGCAGCCTTTCATACTTGCATGGAAGAGTGTCAGTAAAGTTTAGTTTAGTTAGTTGATGGATCAACATCACGGCACATGGATGTAACCCATAAGTGCTCCGTTCTCCTCTTAACTCAAACCTGACTCTGGAGAAACTCAGCTCAGTGCACAAACTCTGTAGCATCGGCCAGGATCCTGAAATACTTTGGGTAGATTTTTAACTCAAAATTGTGCCCAGGCAGCGACGTTAGGCTACTCTTTTTCGATTTCCGACTGCCAAGGAATTTTTTTACGTGCGCAACAATACACACGGGTGTCCGATCTCACTACTCAGAGACAAGGGGAAATTTTATTACTAGAAGTCCACGTGAAAAAAATCCCGGCCCTCACTGGGGCTTGAACCCGGGACCTCCAGCACTCGAAGCGGACACCATACCTTGAGACCATGCAGCCCCCTTAGAGTGTCAGTACATGAATGGACACTTTCTGTTGGAGATAACAAAATGTTAAGAAGCATGATCACCCATGACACCCAGCATGACACTTGATGATGTTGTGTACCATTTTTAATATGCAATATTAAATATTCTTCTTCTAGGATATCCGCACACTTAGCAGCCAGGCCACTCTGGCAGCTGAAGAGTTTTCTAAACTTTATTATGAAACATTTGATAAGCGAAGACAGGTAAGTAATTAGGTTTAGACAGCAGACATATTGGTAGAACACTTACTGTGCATTATTACTGTATTGTGTTCCACTATCTTCATCTCTAGCTTTGAGTACATTGTAATACTTATAGTCAGCTGTCTGTTTCCAGTGGTCACCTCGTATATTTATTTGAATATGTTGATTATGCTTCTAGTGTGCTGACTTTGATTTACGTGGATACAGTGTAATCTAGGTTGATTAAGTAGAATGTTGCAGTCAAGGTACACCCACGTGTTTTCTGTCTCTCTCAGCAGATGCAGTTGTCTAGGGGTGCTGTTTGTTCCCATGTTATACTGATTATGCGTCTGTCTGGTCTCTACTTGTGTTCACACCAGCTAGTGCCCTCAAGTGATGCCATATGATAGTCTTAGTTGGGTTGATTCAACCACCAGTGTGTCAGTTTGTAGTAACCTGTCAAATATGATGTGTATTATGTCTTTGTATATCTTCAAATCCCCCACAATTGATACCCTTGAGGACAGCATATCAGTCCATTCATTACTTTGCACCCCTCCATGACATGGGCAGAAAATCCACCTCAGGTCTTGAAGACGTAAGCATCCATTCCATTTGTGATGAAGCTCCAGAAGCATACACTGAGTAAATAGTCAAGTAAAGGACCCATTTGCATGCTTTAGAGTCTTTGTGCATATGGTGCTAGAGCCATATATATATAAAGACCAAAGGTACTCAGTGGGTGATGTGACCAGTATCACGCTGGCTGCCTTTGCTTCCCAAGACATTTCCTGGTACCTATTTTAGACTGGGTCGACTTGGGAGCCCAGGTAATAAACAAAATCTGCCCATACATGGTGCATCTTTTGTCTGGATGCTGAGATAACCACAGAAGAGCTGCAGTGGCTGCCTGTTTCCGTTCTCATGAGCTGAGCTGAGTTGAGCTAAGAACTGACACCACTGCACTCAGGACATTCCCATGCACGCTTCGTCCCCTAGTTCAATGGCCAGCGAAGAGTCACACTATTAATCGTTCCCACTGCTATCTGATTGAAAGTTCTCCTGGTTTCTGTTCTCATACAAGATGTAATTCATTCATTTATTCATTCAGTAGCATGTCCTTTGCAGAACCTCGCTCCCATAACAACCTTCCGGAAAACTTCTCGATCACAAGCAAGATGTCCCGCGTCTGATACACCCATCTGGAGATCATCCGCCACATCCTGCACCCATCTTCTCTTTGGCCTTCCTCTTCCTCTCTTCCCAGGCATATACCCTTCCATTATTGTTCTCTCCAAACTGTCATGACGTTTCAAGTGACCAAAATACTTCAATTTTCTTTGTTTTATCGTCTTTAATAGCCATCCCTCCTCAATATTCAACTCTTGAAGTATGGATGCATTTGTTCTTTTCTTTACCCAAGATATTCTTAGAACTCTTCTATAACATTTATATTCAAAGGCATGTATGCGCTGTTCAGCTTGTTTAGTAAGTGTCCATGTCTCACAGGCGTATGTTGCTATGGGAAAGATGCATGCTCTTAAAAATCTAATTTTTGTAGTTCTGTCTGTCCCACACCATAATTTATTCATCTGTTTTAGTCTTTGAAGAGCAATGGATAGTCGCCGTTTAATTTCTTTCATTGTGTCACCATTATTCGTAATCAATGACCCAAGATATTCAAAATTTTCCACCACCTCCAATTTTCTCCCATTAATGTATATTTCTTTCTCCATAGTAGTTTTATCTGTATGCATTATCTTAGTTTTTGCTATGTTAAGATATAAGTTGTGATTTTCACTATTCAATTGTGTTGAGGCTATTAGGTTTTCTATGCCATTCTGTGTTGTGGATAGTAATACTGTATCATCAGCATATCGAATCTCTGGTATGTCATGACCGCCGATATTTAGGGCATCATATGGCTCCCTGTTTATATCATCTCTTACATTTCTCATTATATTTTCGGCATACAGGTTAAACAAATAGGGTGACAGCACGCAGCCCTGACGGACTCCTTGCTTGATGTCAAACCAATCTGATGTCTCGCCATCTATTCTAACTGCTGCTTGTTGGTCTAGATATAGCATTTTATGAGATGTACTACATGTGAAGGAAAGCCCATATTCCTCATGATTTCCCAAAGTTTCTAATGCTGTACACAGTCAAATGCCTTTGAATAATCCACAAAACATGAGTATAGGTTTACATTAAATTCTCTGCACTTCTCTATTATTAAACGCATGTTGAATATGTGATCTCTTGTTCCTCTTCCTTGTCTAAATCCAGCTTGAACCACGTTAATCTCTTCTTCCATTTTCTTACTAAGTCTTCGCATTATGACTTTTAGTAGAATTTTACTTGCATGACTTATCAGGACAACAGTTCTATAGTTGGTGCATAATTTCAGGTTGCCCCTTTTTGGTATTGGAATGAAGATAGTTCTCTTCCAATCTTTTGGCCATATACCATATTTCCAAATCTTTGTACATAATGCATGATATATGTGTATGCTTTCTTCTCCTCCTGCTTTAATTAGTTCAGCTGGTATCTCATCACATCCAGGTGATTTACCATTCTTCAGGTTCCTTATAGCCCAAGCAATTTCATCTAATGAGGGTTCAGGTTCTGTCTCTGCTGTCATTGGCTCATGTATCTCATTCATATCCTCACTGTCACACATATCATACATTCCACTGCAGTACTCCTGCCATCTTTCTAGAATTTGTCTAGATTCTGTTAAGGTATTTCCCATCTTGTCACAGATAACATTCAATTGAGGTTGAACATTTCTTGTCAATAACTTCATTTCCTTGAACATTTCATAATCTCTTCCAGCCTTATGATATTGCTCTATTCTGGTACAGCAATCTTGTATATATTGATTTTTGTCCTTTCTTGTGTTCTTTCTTATTTCTCGAGTTAAAGATTTATACTTCATCCTGCTATCGGATTCATCTCCTTTCTGTTTCAGCTCCCTTCGTTGTTTTATTAATTCTAACGTGTCTGATGTAATCCATGGCTTACGTTGCTTTTTCTTGGTCGGAATGAAATCTTTGGCTGCAGTTATCAATATATCTCTAGCTTGTACTGCCAGTTCATCAGGTGTCATTTCTTCTTGTACAGACATCAAGACCCCAAAGCGATTCCTAACTTCTATGTTGTATGCGTCCGGTATTTGTGTGAGATCAAAACGAAGTGGCCTTGGTCCTCGGGTAAGCTTTTTGAGTTTTAATTTCAGATCTGCTTCTAATAACTGATGATCTGTATCACAGTTTGCACTTCGTAGGGTTTTTGCAGATGTTATGCTTGATCTCCATCTTCTTTGTATTAAAATATAATCTATCTGATTTTTGGTAAAACTGTCTGGAGACTTCCATGTGAAGAGTCTTCTTGGATGTTGTTTAAAAAGTGTGTTGGCTATCGTTAACTCATTTTCTGTGCAAAATTCAATTAATTTGTCACCTGCATCATTTCTATTTCCTAATCCAAATTTTCCTAAAACGTGTCTCTCATTTTCAGCTCTTCCTGCACCTTCTTTAGCATTAAAGATGTAATTACATATGCATAAATGTGCTCTGCTATCCATCCATCCATCATGTGCCATGCCAATAAGTGTGCACCGTCATGATTTGCCATTTCACTCGATCACCAAAGTCGTGGATCAGCTCAGTGTTCTTGTCTCGACCATGCCACATGGCCAAGCCATCTAGGTATTTACTTCTCCATCTTCCCCTTGTTCTCTTCCCCTCGATCTTGCCAGTTGTCACCAAGTTCTCCACTTTATTTCTTCTCATAACATGCCCAAAAAATGTTGACTGTCTACGTCTAATGTCTCTAATCAGTTTATGATTTTCATTTGTTTCTTGTAGGACTTGGTAATTGGTTTTTCTGTCTGTCCATGGTATTCTTTGCATTTTCCTCAGAAACCACATTTCCACAGCCATCAGCTGTTTTTTCAGCTTGACTGCTCTTTGTCCATGCTTCACATCCATACAAACGTACAAGCTGTTTGTAGCACCTCAACGCTCTTTTTCTCGTAGCAATTGACATCTTTTTATTGGTCAGTATGGTTTTCATCTTGCAAAAGGCTATCTTCGCCATGGCGATTCTTGTTCTAATCTCTTCAAGGCATCTCCTGTGAGATGTTATGACTGTTCTGAGATAATTGTACTGATTAATTTATTCCCATTTACTTGTACGTTACATTGTAGTATTTCGTTCTTCCTAGTGACGATGATAATCTGTGTCTTCTAACAATTTAATTCTAACCCTAGTTGATCACTGTGTGCAACAACTTCATCTACTAAATATTGCAGATCCTGCTCATTGTCTGCAATCAATACCGTATCATCTGCATATCTGATGTTATTGATTGTTTCTTCCTCCAATGATGATTCATTTCATATCTTGTACATGGCGAAGGACACCGTTAATAGGGAAAGCTAATGCACATTCAGCCCAGCAATACTGGAAGTAGTGTGTATGGACTACGCTTGAGTTCACAGCGAGTGAGCGCAAAATAACAAACAAAAGTAACTTGTACATTTCTGAAAATATTTTCACTATACAGGGAAAACAGATCTGGAGACATTACACATCCCTGTCTCACACCTCTCGTAATAGGCTGATATTGGCTTTGCTAGAAGAACCCCAATCCTGATCTCTTACAATGATAACAGCCATTGATAAGTATAGTGACAGCGTTCATGTTATCTATCAATTGTTGGACTATTTCCATTCTTCTTTGGCACTACTCTTGGAATGTTTTGCCCAGAGTCATGTGAACAGTATAATAGTTAGGCTTGTCCTTTCTAACATTAATTTATCTGTGCCGCTTATGAACGAGCACAATTCTGGCAATCTATTCAATTGCTGCCTCTGCCTGTACCATCCATGAAACCCTGCGCTCAATTGTAGCAGTATTTTGTATCAGCTTTGTCCAGATGTTTATGATTATTATTACCTGAGTAAGAATTCTGAATGAGCCTAGGTGTGTATCTCATTGTTTAAATTCGGAGTATCTCTAGTACACCCTAGTACAGTTCTTCATTTTTGTTGTTGTTTTTGTTGTTGTTGCATATCCCTTACAGGACGTTGCAGTCAACATCAGCATTTTTCAGCTGCTGTTGATGTACCAGGCAAGATTACGCTCAGTAGTTTGCCATTGCTTCTGAGCGGCTGGCTCACATACCCCATAAGTTACCAATGCGGTGAGTTCTTCATTTACAGACATTCAAATCTGTCATGGTAGAAAACCAAAGAACATCTTATTTGGTGAATTACAGATGAGTAAAGGATCTTATAGTCATTATCAACTATGGTACATAGATGTTTATAAGTGTGACAATGATACAGACATTGATATTGTACCTTTTGAGCAAGTCGCTGCTGATCATGAATGAAGGGAACAGATCAGGAATGGAATAAAGACAAAGGAGAAAATGAATATAGATAGGTCAAATACTGAGCGCATGAGACATCAAATAGTGCGTGATGGTGAAATTGACTATGTGATCACATGCACCCATTGTGGACAAAAATGTACTGTGCGAATTGGTCTGTCCAGTGACATTTGCTATTGCCATGGAGTGGTTGTTATTATGCCATGTTTTGAAGCACAATGTAACAAATTATATCTGTCAAGATGGCAAGGTGCCAACAGAATCTATCACACTGCATCTGGGATAGGGATAGCTTTTACAGAACATAGTCAGTTGCAGAATACAAGAGTGCAAGCAGTTTCTGCTCTTTGTGTTATCATGCTAAGTGCAGCTAAGGCAAATTTGCATCTACAAAACTTCAGAAGTTCCCAGAATTTGTTTATATAAGTAAGTTATCTGTGTATACAAGTAAGAATACTGTTATTTTACACATTTCCTTCAGAATAATTTCCTTTGGCAACTACACTTTTGTGAACAATTGTACAATTTTTGAAACCCATTCTTTGAAACCTCTCTTAACTGCATTGTGACATGGATGATAATGTCCTCAGTGTCCTTAATATCGGTTCTTTCAGTGCTGATATAAGATGAAAGAACAAGAAACAAATGCATTGCTAGGTTAGAAAATATGAAGGATGCTCCAGGGTAGTAGCATCAGTAGGGATTGATGTGCTGAGCATTGTCATGAAACAGAATTCTTCTGATTGTTCTCCATGTTTCATGGAGATGCTTGTACTACTAAGAAAGATGTGATTTATTCACTGCAGTATCACTGTGTGCTTTCTGAAGCCAGATTAATGTCCGGGGTGGGGGAGGGGGGTGGGGGTGGGGGGGGGGGCATCTCTGAAGCAAACCACAACATTTTGCAGTTATTCATTGTTCCATCAAGGGTGTTTTCAACTCTCATGATGCAACGTTGCCAATTGATTGATTGATTGATTGATTTAGGAACCGACATCACAGCATTTGGGGCATTCCCATAAGCACTCTGTCCCCATCCTCAGCAGCCAGCGAAGAGTTCCAACACCAATAGTATCAGTAGTAATCTGATTATATGTCCGTCTCGCCTTTCCTCTGAGCGTCGAGCGTCGGCCAGATCCCCCCATCACTCCATGCTGTCTCATTCTTGCCAGACCATGGTGATCCATTTGCTCCTCCGAGGTGTACACGTGCTCCCACAAGGCCGCAACCACGTCTACCTTGTCATGCATCAATACTCCACCAAGTTTTTCAGAGCCAGCCAATCTGTCCGCCTGTTCATTCCCCAACACACCGGCATGCCCCGGAGAAAAGATCCAGGCGATGCTTGCCACCCGTGACCTCTGAAGTGAAGCAAGCCACTCTGCCCGAAGCTTGCCTGTCCTCACTTTCCTCAACATGCTTTCTGAGTCAGTTACAATCACAATGTGTCGGTGTGTATCGTATTCTCGGTCCAGCAGAAAGCTGCACTGACCGCATCCACCTCCATTCTTAAGCTAGATGTCGTGGTATCATATGCCAGGCTCAACTGCACCAAACATCGACCATTAGCTTTTGCTAAGAACCCCCAGGCACTTCTCCTACCTCTCAAAACCGACTCATCTGTGTAGATAATCACATCACCTGAGCAAGCATTATCCTGAATTAGTTGCTGGATTTTCACTTCTGTGGCCCCTGCTGGCCACTCCCTGCACTCCTGGCTCAATGTGATTATAACTCTGCACAAGTGTGACTGCTCCGCTGGCACTCTGACCCACTCCTCTCCTCGCCTAATGTTCTCCAAGGGGCACACCTGTCTGATCGTATCCTCTGCCTGAGCCATCCATGATTTCCCTCTTATCAGTCGCTGACCCTTAACGGCGTCCAGTGCCTCATGCAACGGGTGATCTGTGTCTGCAGCTACTCTGAGGTATGCCTTTGCCTGCATCACCTTGAGCCTACCAGCAACCATCGGCAGACAAAGGATGTAATGCATACACACTACTGGGGTGTCTCTGGTGCATCCCAGAATGACAGTGAGCAGTCCTAGTCCATAATCAATCACTGAGAGGATCAAGTGCTGGTATAGTGTGAAAAGCATTCTCTACTCTGTGTCCATTGCAGTCATAGTTTTAAGTGCATTGATTCCCTTTTGAGACCTTATCACAACCGTCTCCACATGGTCCTTGAAGGACAGGCTCCTGTCAAATGTGATTCCCAGATACTTCAGTTTGTTCTCTCTGTCGACGCTTCTACCATCTATCGTGAGGCTTGGGACATCAGCTGTCACAATCCTGTTGTCCAGAGAGCACCACAAAACAGCGGCTTTTTCTGGGTGGATGACAGCACTCATTTCAGTGCACCACTCAATCACTTTGTCTACTGTTGCCTGTAGCTCCGGGGCTGTTTGTTCCCTATCTCTCCCCTGTCTATATGCAAGAATATCATCTGCAAATGTTAGTATCCTTCCAACCCCTGGTTAAAGAGCACCGGTGAGATTGTAGATCCCTGTGGCAGTCCCAGGGTTAAAATATGTGGCTCTGAGGTCCATGCACCCAGAAGGAGAGCAACCCGACGAGAATGCATGACGGCTGCTATCCAGTTCACCAACCAGGGATTGACCCCCTTCTCCATCAGTGTGGTCATCAAAATATCATATCGAACTCTATTGTACGCATCCTCGAGATCAAGCGCTGCCGCCATCGTTTCTTGTCTACTCTGGAACCCCTCATAAACATCAAAGGCAAAAATGGCTGCATTTGACCAGGTATCTTTTCCTGGCCTGTAGCTCCCCAGGCCTCTTGGAAGAAGCTTCCCCCTTTCCAAAAACTCTTGCAGCTTAACAGCGACTATCTTCTCTAGAACCTTCCCAAATATATTTTGAAGGGTGATGATTCTAAAGCCACCAAGCCTAGAATGATCCTTGAATGGTTTTGGGAGAGGGATGAGATAGCTGTGCACCCAATCCTGTGGTACTGATGCTGTCCTAATGCTCTGGTTAAAGCAGTCAGTCATCTCCTTCAGGTCTGCATCGCTCAAAGCCTTCATGTGGCCATACCTAACCCCATCGGGCCCTGGTGCCATGTCTTTTGCCTTTTTCAAAATATGTTTAACATCTTCAACCCATATGATGTCTTCATAATGCATATTCTTCATGGTTCCAGATAATTCCTCTCTAACTGCATCCCTGGTGTCCGCATGATTATGATTGGTCTGCTCTAAAAGTCTCTGGAGAAACGCCTCCCCTTTCTCTTTGTCTGTTGTCACGTGCACACCATCATCTCTATAAATTGTTGCCACTGTCATAGGCCGATCTTTTCTTTGCATTTGTCTGTGCAGTTTCCAGAATTTTCGTAGTGTTTTATCACCTCCAATCTCCTACATGAAATATTCCCATTTTGCGTATTTGGCCTCTGCAGCCTCTTGAAGACTTCCACCTTGTCTCTCTTGACATTTTCTGCTGTGTCCACTTCCTCTCGTGAGCTTCGGGGTGTCTGTCGCACTTTCCTTAGCTGCTTCACTGAAGCTATCTTTGCTTTCCAAGCATGGTGTACTTCTGGGGTCCACCATGGGGGCTGGAAAAAAGGAGTTTTAACAGTCCTGTTACATGCCCCCTGTCTGAGGCGTCCAAGAAGGCTATCGGTCCACTCATACCGGAAGGTCTTGCATGCTCTCCCAGCCTTAACTTTCCTGGATTTAGAGATCAGGACTGAGCATGGCATGTGATCACTCCCATGGCCATTCAAAACATTCCACTTTACATCAAAGACTGATGACTGGGAGACAAGTACAAAGTCAATAGCTGTGTCTGCATTGCCAGGCCTCATTGCCATTCTAGTTGGCATACCATCATTTATGCAGACCACATCGTAGTCCACCATGGCACCTGTCGGTTTTCTCCACTACTATCCCAATCTCTGCTCCTCACATTGAAGTCTCCACATATGAGTAGCCTATAACCTGGTAATTCCTCCAATTCCTTAAGCCAGTTCCAGTGTTCCTTTCTGACAAAACAATCCACTGTGGCATATACATTTATGATGTTCCAACTTAAGCCACCAATCTCCATTTCTATACCCTGGACCTCTCTTGCACTGTGATTCCACTGGCTCAAGTCAAGTACCACATGCTGCTTCACTCCTTCCTTCACCAGCAGACCTTGCCCATGTCTCTTCTGCCCAGTAGGGTTTATATAACTGGCGTACCCAGGGCAATGGTATTTGTCTGTATTTAGCTCTTGGAGCATGAGGACATCAAAATCATATATTAACCTCTCCAATACAGGACCTCTCTGCCTGGCACTACTACAATTCCAGTATCCCACTCTTACATAGTTGAAACCTAGTCTCTCCACTTTTCATCTTGTTCTCCTGGCGCCTGCCCTCCTATTTCTATGCCTTCTTCTCACACCATTTCCTCGACTTCTCCTCACTCTCTCTTCGCTAGCCTCTGAACGATGTGTCAAGCGCAGAGTACGTGCTCCGTAGCTCCGGCGACGATTCCCCGAGTTGAATTAACTCCATTAGCAAAGTTCGGATATTGCAGGAAATAACCGGTCGCCCTAGCATTGTCTGCTTGCTAGGGAAGAGGCAGGGGATGTCCCGCAGGAGTCCATACGCCTGGTGCCGCCCCACACGCCTGCCAGATGTCCAACGTTCATGACCAGTTTACCCATGGCCATCCAGTTCCTATGCACGCTGGTCCACCTTGAACTTGGGGGTTTATATTTGGAGTTTTCTGTCTCCTAGATGGACTGCTGCCCAAAGCTAACGGGTTCCACCTACACGAGGGATGGGTTAGAGCGCCCCTGACTCGCTTGGCAGGCACGTCCCTGAGCATATGAGGTATTTTCTAAGGAACTCAGATCCCACCCTGGGATCCCGCCTCGCCCTCTGTGCCCACCGCCAGTTGGTCCACGGCTGCTTATTGGGTATTCACAGCTAACCTAGAGGCCTTTCCACGATCCGCCACCTTTGGATGTGCTGGGTTGGGGATGGTCGCTCCAGCTTTACCCAGCCAACTGATAAACTGATAAACAAACTTCTGTCACTTCAGTTTGAGAGTAATTCAGAAAGTTACATCAGTAGTATTGTTTCATGAAGGTGACTGCTATCTTATCAAACTATAATATCTAATGCAGAATTATTTCTTTAAAATCCCCTAAACCTATCTCGTAAGTACAGTGTTATCAACCTAAAGTTGATATTGCTTATATTATTATTTGTTGCAAGGCTGTTTAAGCTTTCCACATACATTTTTCTCTGTCTTTTATTGTTTTTCTTGCTGGTATTTTCCCACACATACTAGTTTCTCTTTGTACCCTTTTTATTGATCCAATAAAAAAGTTTCAGGACCCTTTTCCATGCCTTAAGATATATTGGGTATATGGTGAGTAAAGTAAAGGGCTCTTGTACACACTTTGAGGCATGTTGGGTATATAGCTCCATATTTGTATAGACCAGTCCATACTTTGTGGGTTATGATCAATAGCACGCCGGTTGTCTTGACTTCCCAAGACATTTCCAGGTTGGGTTGACCTAGGAACCCAGGTCCATTTTGAAAATCTGCCTCAGTCCGTATTTGAACCCATGAACACCTTGTTGGCAGATGAGCACCTAGCCACTGCATTACTGCATTCCCCAGCCATAACACACATGAGCACCTAGCCACTGCATTACCACATCACCCAGCCATGAAAATGTGTCAAAAAGCAGTCCAAAGTTATTAGTTATACTTCATTTTTCAAATGTTAAAAATCAATCAACCAAAGGGATAGGAGGGGGTAAGATTGCAGCCATCCCTAATGTGCTCAGTTGTGAACCATGTAACAAAAAAGTAATGTATTTAACTATTCTTAACACATAACACAACAGCAGAGAAAATACACACAATGCTGGACTCTAAACAAAATGAGAAGCACAAAAATAATTACTGAATTAATAGGGTAAAAAAAATAAACTGTGCTGTCTTAAAATAAATACTGGAATGAGGGAATACAAAATATGTTGTTGAAGGATGTATTATTTTAGTTTATTTCTGTCTACCATTGCTGCCAAAGAATAGTGTGCAGTGCAGTAGACAGTTTGAACTGGTTGGAGTCTCACACAAAAACCAGTTTCTGTTTGATGAGGTAGAGTGTCGAGCTTTCTAGTTACTGTATACTCCTTCCTCAAACCAAAGAGAATCAGCTGTTTGTTTTTATGACTTAATGCAGTGGAGTACATGATGATAATCTGGCTGGTGTTTTATCTTCTCTACTTTGACAGAACTGAAAATATTTTGTGTAAATATTACAATTAAATACATTTTCAGATGAAATGTTATATATTTTTGCAATGTAGGGGACAAAAACCAGTATGCTTTTTACCCAAGGATAAATTGTAACAATTTAAATCAACGATTATATTTATAAGTTTTGTCATTTTCTTTGTAGGAATATTAGAAGACTTAAATACTTTAAAGTAAGTGTACATGGACACTTAAAAGATGTGCAAGTTACTAATAAACGCAATTTGAGGGTGCAAAGTTCAAGTAATACTCTCAGAACAGGTATTGACATATTAATAAATTATTTCTTTCTTAATTATGACAGGCTATCTCTAAAATATATCAAGACAAGGCCAATCTTGTGTGGAATGGGCACATTTTGACTGGTTCAGAGGCCATATTTAAATTCTTCGATGGTCTCCCTCAGTCAGAGCATGTTGTTGAAGGAATGGACACACAGCCAATAGCTGCAGGTAAATTCAGCATTTTCAAGTGAAATGCAATTAGATCTTATGCTCATAGTTGCTAATAAGCCACTACACTGTTGAGGCAAGTTTGTATGTGTATGTGTGACAAGCCCAGTGGCTTGTCTTGGATTATGTTGCAAGATCTGTTTATATGTGCTGCAAAGATTGGTTTTAACATTTGCAAAGACCATTTCAACATTCTCCTGTATGAGCTGCAGTGTCATTTATGTCATCATCTTTAAGTGTTATATGAAATACAAGGGGATGACCATAAGACTTTATCATGACTACAAAGGAGTAGCATAAGAAAGTTGAAACTAGACACATTCAAAGCTTCTCATATTTGCACTTGTTGTTGGTGATTTAGCTCATATTGGTCTTCATTGGAAGACCTTGTTACTGCCATGACCTCCATGATTAAATTGCTTGTAGTGATGACAAGAGTCCCACTTTTGGCTGGGGAAACATACTTTCACCCGTGCATGTTTTCTCAGTGACTCCATGAGAATGCTAAGGAAGATTGAGGTGGGCTGAACAGAAGGCAATGGCTTGAATCTCTGAGGAGGTCAAGACTGACTAATATATTTCAATTTTGTGCCAGAGGACAGAGTATCAGAAACAAACGAACGAGCAGATAGGCTTGTGGCTTTGGCTGCTATGGGGTGCAGACGACCAATGGACCAGGCTGTCATCCTGAACGACCAAAGGCAGGCCGGATTAATACATGACTCAGTGGATGGATGTGATTCTACAACTTTAACCAGACAGCTAGAACATTACGTCAAACAGGGTCAAGCTAGACTAGAGCACTATGCAGGAAGCCAAAGAAGTAAAGTTATCATCATCAGTACTAACACAGTACTGGTGTCGTCAGTCGCTATACACTGAGGGAGATACAGAGGAAAGGATCTGAGTACTTATGGATTTTAAAAAATTTGATGTGCAGTTAGGGTGATCTGTTGACTTACTAACTATTAGCTCCACAATATGGCTTATTGCTTGATCTGTCAGTCATTTTGTGACTCACTTTCAACATTCAAGAGAATCTGTTCACACAAGGTGTGTTTTTATCTGTACTTCATCTGTGAATTAGTACTGTGCTGTAAAGTTACACTGTCTCAACAGCGGCTGCTGGCTGATTGCTTTGTTTTACATTGTCAGAAGTCATGTCTTGACCTCTGATTGCTTTGGTATCATTTCGTTAGCACATGTAGTTTACCCTTGGGATCGTGTCAGAGGTTGGTAGGATCAGTCTTTAGCTTTGCTGAATTAGTCTTTTACTTTGCTGACCTAACTTCTACAGTCTCAAGTCCTCCGACTTGCATAATGCTTTCCATATTTCATTATTTGATGTTGTCTAGGATATTCTCTGCTTGTCATTATAGTAGTTTGTTACATAGGTGCCCCAAATGCCATGCAGGCCTTTAACTTCTTCCTCCTCATTCTGAAACCACTAAAAACACACTGATTTATGAAAACACTTCACAGGAGACCGAAAAGTGTCACACCCTGTATTTACTGATCAAATCATGAATGCAATTCACAGTTTGTAGAAAAGCAATCAAAGACTGATAGAATTTATACTCTCCTTATACTAATCATATTCTAATATATTTTATCACTTAACATTCGCAGGGCGGCAATCTCTTGCCATCGCCAGCTTGGCTTTCATTCTGTGACATCTGAAGTGACCTTTTCAAAGTCTTCTCAACTCTTCCATTCAGTCAATACATGCGACCTTGCTCAATGCATGCTGCATGCTTAAAACATGAACTCACTAGATTCCTGCCATACATATAAGCATGTCAATTTAAAGCCCAAAAAGTTATATTATTTGCTGGTAAGAGAAATAACGGCTGCAGCAGGAGGACATGACAATATAACATGAAGACAGCTATTTGTGACGCCTGCGTAAAAGAGGGAGATAACAAATACAGACAGTGTAAGTACTTTTCAACAAACTCAGACCCGGTTAACAGAAATCGAAGCGGGGGAAATAATATTATTAATACTAAAGTAATGTACAGTAAAAATATGCTAAATCACAACACACAAAAATCTTACGCTAAACCACAACACAAAAAATCTGATGTTTCAATCTTAGTGACATTCTTCAGGAACAACACAGACAGATCTAAAGAAAGAAATGAAATTGAAAATTGTGTTGTGGTTCAGCTTATTTTCATATTTTGACTTTACATTATTTTAGTATTATTATTATTGCTGTTTTCCACACTGTGATTTCTGCTGACTAGGTTTGAGTTCATTGTAAGGTATGTAAATATGTCTGTGTTGTCTGTTGTTATTTGTCTCTTTTTCACAGGAGCCACACTAACTGTTTTCATTTCATATTGTTTACTAGTCACAAGGTACAGACTGACACTTTATAAGATTGCCCCATTTGCCATTGCTGCCCTACTTTCTTGACACCTACAAAGATCCTGACTGGCTGGGCTGTAAATGCATTATTGTTGATAATGACACTTATATCTGCGCCACATGTTTCTTTTTACTTTATGAATTCCAACAAGCTGGGATGCGTATATCATGAAATCACTCGAAGCCTCTTTTCATCACAACACTGAAGTATGCATTTGTTTCTTCAATGGGTCTACCCCTATGGTGCACGGAACAACATACCCTATTAACTGGAACTGCTACTTCATCGATTTGTCAGAACAGTGGGAAAAATGAGAGACAAGGCTGTGATACAATTTCTAATGTTACAGGGGGAAATACTTTCAGAAATACACAGAGAGATGGAATAAGTTTTTCATGATTCCTGCCCTTTGAATGCCTTAGTTAAAATTTAAAAAAAAATATGGGTAGACAGTTTAATTAAGTGTTTAAATGTTGCTGATCTGCTATGATTTAGGAGACTCCTCAGAGTGCAATGATTAAATTCAGCAAGAATGAAGACAATCATTGACCAGGATAAAAAAATTACAGTTGTGGCGATTGCTAGTGTAGTAATGTACAGTTGATACAATTTTACACAGCAGACTGATCATGAGAAAAATGTGTATCCGCTGGATTAACCATCTGTTGACACATGAACAGAATGAGTGAGAGTAAATTGTTGTTCACATCTGCTCAAACAGTGTCAGAGAACAATACACAAATTCCAGCATGCAATGGAAAACCTGAGTTTCCTAACACCAGCCGAGACCAGAGATTTTCAGGAAAAGTGATGATATTTTTGGGACATCAAATGTGTCTTATTGAATGGTTATCATCTGTGTGGCAACACGCTTAATGGACAGTACCATGCAGATCTCCATACCAAACTTTAAAAGGCTGTTACCAGCAAATTATAGATATAATGCACTCAAAATCATCCTTGACTTCAAGACAGTGCGCCCTCTCACAAAAATCATGGCTTGTGCAGCTAGTGGTCAAGGATACAAATATTGGGATTCTTCCACAGCCACTTTATTTGGGTTTGTCTCCATCAGACTTTTTTCTAATGAACACTGCAAAATTTCAGTTCTCTGTGAGAATGAATGTTCAGTGCAAATATGAGGAGCTTTTAATATAATAATTGGAGCAGCAGCACAGAATGTTTTGCGGTTGCTGTTGGTCTTGTAGACATTACATTATGTCATCCTTTTGAATTTGGGGACTGGTGTTTCATTGGGGATCTAGTTTTGCTGATGGCAGTGGCGCTTTTTAAATCTAGTGGGGTAACCATAAAGATGTAAAGTTTTCTTGAGAGTTCAGATTTCTGTCAGTGTGTCTTAGATGCATATCTTCCTTGCAAGGTCTATTCTAGGCAGCATATGTACTGCATATGTGTGAAGCTATGACAATTTCAGCATTTTGCTATCCATGTTTCTTTGTGTTTCTTTACACTGATCTTTAAATTGTGCCGTCCGTTGTAAATCTGATTAGGATGTCTAGGAATGGCAGAGTGTCATTGTGCTTGTTTTCCATGGGGGAAAATATATTCTTATGTGTCTGGTTTATAGTGCCATAGAACGAAGTTGCTTGCTGTTCATTTGTGGTGATGGTTGTCCACATAACAGTTTTAAAGAACTAGGTTTTGGGTGTTTGAGGATCTGTTATCTTTTAAATTTGCCATGAATAATGGAACCTAGAGGACTCCCCTTGGCCACTCTTGTCAGTTTGGTTGTATGATTTTTTGAGAAAGTTGAATTTTATGTTGAAATAAAACTAGATATACTGACAAATACTTTGGAGATATTATTATTACTGTTATATTTAGTACTATAATATATAGTTTTAAATTATTGTTATAGACAATGAAAATTACTGTAGAAGTATGTATGTTGTATATTTCAGCTTGAAGGATTTATTATTTTGCTTTATTTTATGTTGAGTGACATCTGCAGCATGCGCCTGATAATATGCCGTGTAATATGCCACGGTATAACTTGTGCAACCTATTGTTTGTGACTTCATTATTCAGATTCACTACAGGAAAACACATTATTGTGAATCAAAAGTAGTGTCTAGAAACTGTTTCCTGCACATTTCAATAGCAGTGATCATTGTAGAGCATCTGATGTTCAGGAGTGATCATTGTTACATTTATTGTGAATTATGGTGTAGTGCAAAAACATTGACAATAATTGAAGCTTTCAAAATATGGTTATATAGATGAATAGAAAGAATATCATTGGATGCAAATAAAACAAACACAGAAGTATTTAAGAAATATTTTAACTTACTTACATTTAAGAAAACAGTACTTAATGAGATCATAGTAAAACAATTCAGGTATTTAGGCCGTATAAAGTCAAAGCTTCTTGTTAAAGGATGTTCTGGGGGTGAAACATGCAAGAGTAAGACTATGTTACATGTAGATGGACAATATCAATGGGTGGACTGAAAGAAGATTGTATGATTGGACAATTAACACACAGGACAGAGAGTGCTGGATACTCATCACCACCAAACTTTAATGCTGACCTGACATTTGATAAGTTGGTTGTAATTTAGGTCATCAGATATCTGAAAATGGCTTGCATCTAAGTGATGTTGGTGTAGAGATTTTTCTCCACACTATGTACCAAAGAAAACACATTTTTTACAGTGAGCTGCGCTGTGGTAAACTCTCCCAAGGCGGTCAGAGGAAACGCTTTAAAGTCACTCTGAAGATCTCACTAAAAGCTTTTGGAATTCATCACGACACATGGGAGACTGCTGCCAAAGACCAAAATTCATGGCGTACATCATTACACAAGGGTGCAGTCACTTGTGAAGCAACCAGGACTGCAAGAGCTGTGAAAAAAAAGGCTGGACAGAAAAACCACTGCAGGAGGTCCTCCTCCTGCAACGTCAAGCATTCTTTGCCCACATTGCCAAAGAACATTTCGAGTCAAAATAGGCCTTATCATAGGACTCACAGCTCCATACTTTCAACCCCACTGGATGAAATGAATTATCATCATCATTCTTGATGGACAAACAACATGTACCAAAGTACCATACCCATGGGACTGTTACAGAGCTCTGCTGTCCCTCTCCAAGCTCATAAACCAGCAGGGTACAAATGTGGTAGTGGCATGTCACATCTGCAAACAGGCATAATATGATGTGACCTGTATGTGTTTCCCCTCCAACACAACCCATGGAGTAGGTATTTCATTGTAGCAGACATCAACCCAACACACAGACAACAGTCTCCAGGTAACAGTACTTCTTCTATCATTCACTTGAAATAAATTGTCTACATCTGCAATGTTGTCTCTTGTATAAATTTATTGTCTTTGTTGGTTCACTCTGTGGTAGTAAAGTTTGGCTTCTTCTGTTGTTTCTCTAGGCCAAAAGGTTTGCCTTGATACATCATATTCAGGGCAGTTTTAATGTATGTGATCTGTTGTTTTGTTTGGTTCACTCGCTTTGAATTCAAACGTAGCCCGCACATATCCTATTCCCTCTAGTAGGTTACACTACAGGGGAGAACACTTGACTGATGTTTGCGTATGGATTAGTTTTCCATATTACCAGTGTACCTCGCTATCAGGCAAACCCACTCTGACTTCTAGGGTAGTATGTGATGTCTGGGGTGCCAGTCCACATGTGCACATGGCTGATTTGCTAATTTGATATTTTGTACACATGTGGTTGCTTTACCAATTGTGCCCTGTTCTGAGACGCAGAATGGTGATTTGTTCTGGTCTGTCCATAATATGGTAATAATTGTGTGCTGGTGTTGGTATCTTTCTGATTCTTTTCTTTGGGTGGTATGTGACTGGTACATCCTTTTACTCTGCTCTTGCACCTTCCTGTGCTAACTGATCATCACTCTCATTTCAGGACACTCCACAGTGAGATTGTATCACTGATGACCTTACACTGGTTGCCTAGTTCATTCAGTATTGTCTGTAGAACTGGTCATTGTCTAGACTGGAGTACTGAATTTGTGCCTGTCAGTAATACCTCAGACTGAACAATGATTAATATTCAGTAATTTCTCTGTTGCTATCTTGATTGCTTGAGTTTGTGCATCATAGTAGTGACAGTACTTTCGGTATTTCAGAATGTTTGCTTGGCACAAGCATTTTGATAAAGGTCATGCCAGTGTCAATGATGATCCACATAGCAGACACCTGCCTTCCCCATTTCCCACATATGAAACCATACATTTGGGTCAGTCCGTTTATACTTCTTAGTTTTTCAACGAGCAGTATGAAGATACCCTGCCGGCTTGCTAGGCCAGTCACAGGTTTAGGACACAAATCTTGACCATAGGAAGTGCATCCCCTATGGCGAGCCATAGCCCTGTTAGCCCATGGCTGTGAGGTCATGGTTTCCCAGTCTGCACCATGTGGAGTTGGGGTTGACTTGTGTAGTCTGCGGGTCATCGGCAGGCTACTAATTTTAACTTGTCACCCCTCCTGGGAGAGGCTAGCCGATCCTAACCCTGCTGGTGCATGGCCAGGTGCAGTCCACACCTTGTAGACCTCTCTTGTTCATAACATATATAGACAACATATGTAAAGAAACCAGCCAAACAGAGACCACAAGATCACAGCATGACAAGAACACGGAAGAAGAACCATCTGCAAATCTAACCATTAGAGAACTGTTTGCGGACGACCAAGCACTAATAGCAAAATCAGAAGCTGAATTACAAGATCACATAAATAGTCTAAATGAAATGTGTAGGGAACATAACATGAAAATTAGCACAAGTAAAACAAAGGTAATGACTAACTAAAGAAGAAAAAGCAACAACGATTCACCTAAATGAACATACCTTGAAACAAGTAAGAGTTTCAACTGCCTAGGAAGTATAATATCATCAAATGGCAAATCAGAAGACGAGAATGAAAATAGATGCAATAAGGCAAACCAACTCATGGACAAATGGCACCAAACTAAAGAACAAACATGTATCAATAACTACTAAGAAAGCACTTTACAACATAATCTTCCTACCAACCCTATGTTACCAGTGCCAAACCTGGACAATGACAGAAAAAGAGAAAAGAAAAATCACAATTGAAATGAGATTCCTGAGAAGAATACTCAATGTATCAAGAAGAGATAAGATCAGAAATGAAGAAATCAGGACTAAAGTGGGGTTATAGCTGCACTAGATTTTATTAGAAGGCAGCAAGTCAAATGGTTTGGCCATGCAAGTAGGTTACCAACTAACAGTATTCCACAACAAGCAATGATATACAGACCAGAGGGAAGCAGAGGAAGAGGCCAACCACGTAAACGATGGACACAGGGAATAACAGAGTCCATGGGAATATCGATATATGAAGCCCATAAGCGGGCACTCTCCCGCTGTTTGTACATCCCCTCGACACCGCAAGGTACAAGAGGAACATAAGATGAGATGATGAGAAGCCATACATTTCATCGCAGTGTGACTGCTCTAGAACATCCTCCAAATGTAGTAACGCCTTAATTTTCCAATGCTTTACCTAAAATCAGCACTGACGGGCCAGTTGTATGAACTTTGGCAAAAGTGTATAATTGCTGAATATGGTGTCAATGATAGTAGTTACTGATTTTTATACAATAAACATATTCTAGAAACTTTTTGAAGCTAAACCATATATAATACCAATGCACAAGCATATGGGTGCACACACACGGAGATAGATTTAAATATGTGTTTGTAAAAACTGATGTATTTGTATTAATATCAAGACTGCTTGTAAGTGTTACATAGTCACTTTTGAGCTAAGCTCTTATTGCAATCATTTGTGAACTCTAATCTTCTTTGAGATCATTGGAAATAAATATAGGCTACCTCAGAGGCATCACAACTCTGAGACAGCATAAGAATGTTGAGCCAGAAATCTTGCTTCTACATAATTATATAGTTTGTTGCGTATCCCTTACGGGACGTTTCAGTCAACACCAGCATTTTTCAGCTGCTGTTGATGTACTAGGCAAGTGTTACGTTCAGTAGTTTGCCATTGCTTTCTGAACGACTGGCTCCCATACCAGCACGTTATAACACAACGCGACACGGTCTGCTGCACAAATCGGTCGCAGCTGAGTTTCGAACGCCTGGTACCTGGCTCACGAACCGTGTACGCAAGCCTTTGGCCATGGGGACCGGTTCTACATAATTAATTGTTATGATTATCAACATTGGTTGTCCAAGATGATTACACTCACAGATGCAGACATAGGCACATCACTTTAGCATAAACATGCATAATTATTACGTATTTTGATATGAAGTTAATGTATTTATGGTTATATTTCTACAGGAACTGTGAATGATGAGGTCAATAACTCTATAGTTGTGACATTCCTGGGCAAAGTCAAGTTTAAAGGATCTGATTTCAAAGTGTTTACTCAGACATTTATATTGTGTTCACATGAAAACAAATGGAAGATTGTCAGTGATAAATTTAGATTTATGGCATAAACAGTTACTTAAGGTGCTATTCTGTCTTTGTACTCAATTCTATGTTTAGTACTTAGTGTACATAGTTAATTGTGTTGTGTTATCAACCCTTTATGTGCTTCACTCAGCAAGACAGATTGCAGGATCCATGCATGTTTTGTCCTCAAATATTGTATTATATGCTGACATATACTGTTAGAAATCTCCTAAACCATACTGTTTTGAAAGGGACATTTAGCAGGCATTCATTAATTAATTTAGTAGCATGTCCTTTACAGAATCTCGCTCCCATAACAACCTTCCGAAAACCTCTCGATCATAAGCAAGATGTCCCGTGTCCGATACACCCATCTGGAGATCATCCGCCACATCCAGCACCCATCTTCTCTTTGGCCTTCCTCTTCCTCTCTTCCCAGGCATAAACCCCTCCATTATTGTTCTCTCCAAACTTTCGTGATGTTTCAAGTGACCAAAATATTTCAGTTTTCTTTCTTTTATCGTCTTTAATAGCCAACCTTCTTCAATATTCAGCTCTTGAAGTATGGATGCATTTGTTCTTTTCTTTACCCAAGATATTCTTAGAACTCGTCTATAACATTTATATTCAAAGGCATTTATGCGCTGTTCAGCTTGTTTAGTAAGAGTCCAGGTCTCACAAGCGTATGTTGCAATGGGAAAGATGCATGCTCTTTAAAAAACTAATTTTTGTAGTTATGTCTGTCTCACTCCATAATTTATTCAGTTGTTTTAGTCTTTGAAGAGCAATTGATAGTCATCATTTAATTTCTTTCATTTTGCCACCGTTGTTGGTAATCAATGACCCAAGATATTCAAAATTTTCCACCACCTCCAATTTTTCCTCATTAACATATATTTCTTTCTCCATAGTAGTTTTATCTGTATGCATTATCTTTGTTTTTGCTTTGTTAAGATATAAGTTGTGATTTTCACTATTAAATTGGGTTGAGGCTATTAGGTTTTCTATACCATTCTGTGTTGTGGATAGCAATAATGTATCATCAGCATACTGAATCTCTGGTATGCCATGACCACCGATATTTAGGGCATCATATAGCTCCCTGTTTATATCATCTCTTACATTTCTCATTATATTTTCGGCATACGGGTTAAACAAATAGGGGGACAACACACATCCCTGACGGATTCCTTGCTTGATGTCAAACCAATCTGATGTCTCGCCGTCTATTCTAACCGCTGCTTATTGGTCTAGATAGAGCATTCTTATGACTTGTATTACATGTGATGGAAAGCCCATATTCCTCATGTATCCCAAAGTTTCTGATGTTGTACACAGTCAAATGCCTTTGAATAATCCACAAAACATGAGAATAGGTTTACATTAAATTCTCTGCACTTCTCTATTATTAAATGCATGTTGAGAATGTGATCTCTTGTTTCTCTTCCTTGTCTAAATCCAGCTTGAACCACGTTAATTTCTTCTTCCTTTTTCTTACGAAGTCTTCCCATTATGATTTTTAGTAGAATTTTACTTGCATGACTGATCAGGGCAGCAGTTCTTTATTTGGTGCATAATTTTAGGTTGCCCTTTTTTGGTATTGGAATGAAGATAGTTCTCTTCCAATCTTTTGGCCATATACCATTATTTCCATATCTTTTTACATAATGCGTGGTAGATTTGTACGTTTTCTTCTCCCGCTTTAATTAGTTCATCTGGTATCTCATCACATCCAGGTGATTTACCATTCTTCAGGTTCTTTATTGCCCATGAAATTTCATCTAATGAGGGTTCAGGTTCTGTCTCTGCTGTCATTGGCGCATGTATCTCATTCATATCCTCACTGACACACATATCATCAGCCTCTTCCTCTGCTTTCATCTGGTCTGTACATCACATTACTGCAGTACTCCTGCCATCTTTCTAGAATTTGTCTACATTCTGTTAAGGTATTTCCCATCTTGTCACAGATAACATTCAATTGAGGTTGAACATTTCTTGTCATTAACTTCATTTCTTTGAATATTTTGTAATGTCTTCCAGTCTTATGATATTGCTCTATTCTGGTACAGCAATCTTGTATATATTGATTTTTGTCCTTTCTTGTGTTCTTTCTTATTTCTCGAGTTAAAGATTTATACTTGATCCTGCTGTTATCGGATTCACCTCCTTTCTGTTTCAGTTCCCTTTGTTGTTTTATTAATTCTAATGTGTCTGATGTAATCCATGGCTTAAGTTGGTTACATAGGTTTGATTGATCGATTGATTGATTGATTTAAGAACCAACATCACTGCATTCAGGACATTCCCATAAGTGCTCCATCCCCATCCTCAGCAGCCAATGAAGAGTTCCAACCCCAATAGTGCCAATAGCAATCCGACTATATGTCCGTCTCGCCTTTCCTCTAAGCGTCGAGCGTTGGCCATAACCCCTAGTCACTCCTCGCTGCCTCATTCTTGCCAGACCATGGTGATCCATTTGCTCCTCCGAGGTGTGCACGTGCTCCCACAAGGCTGCAACCACGTCTGCCCTGTCATGCATCAATACTCCACCAAGTTTTTCAGAGCCAGCCAATCTGTCTGCCTGCTCATTCCCCAGCACACCGGCATGCCCCGTAGAAAAGATCCAGGCGATGCTTGCAACCTGTGTCCTCCGAAGCGAGGCAAGCCACTCTGCACGAAGCATGCCTGTCCTCACCTTCCTCAGCATGCTTTCTGATGCTTCCTCAGCACGTTTTCTACATAGGTTTGTTAGATGTGTGCTCACTCCATATTGTTTAAGTATTTCCCACAGCTTGTTTCTGTCTACTCTATCAAATGCCTTTTCTTGGTCGACAAAGGACTAAGTAGAGTGTTTCATTGAATTTGATTGATTTTTCTATAAGTCGTCTAAGTGAAAAAAAATGGCATCTGTGCATTATTTGTTTTTTCTAAATCCAAGTTGTATTTCACTTAGCTGGAGTTCTACAGTAGTTTGTAATATTCTCTCAAGAATTGTGCAAAATATTTTCCCAGTATGACTCAAAATGGAAATGCAGCTGTATTGTGTGCAGTCTCTTTTGCTGCCTTTGATTTTCCAAATTGGGATAATTATGGCATTTCCCCAGTCTCGTGGTGTCTGTTATTCTACCCAAACATGGTTGAATAGTCTATGTAGCCATGCTGTTCCTACTTCCCTTGCTGCTTTAATTAGTTCATTTGGTATTTCATCTTGTACCGGTGATTTGTTCAATGGGGCTAATCTGATGGCTTCTATAATTTCTTCTTTCAGTATGTCTGGTTCTAGTTCTTTGGTGGCATCTGTGTCAGTTTCTTGAATTCCTGTGACATCTGATGGGATGTTGAGAAGTTTGTTCGAAGTACTGTTTCCATATTATTAGGATTTGTTTTTGCTCATTTATTGGTTCTCCTTTTTCGCTGTTAATTATTTCAGTTAGGTTAAAGGGTTCTTCCCTGGTTTTCATTACACTTATCTTTTTGTAGAAGTTTCTTGTTACCTCCTTTTAGATTTTATTTAGGGTTTCTCCATACTCCTCACAGTCTTTTTTTCTCTTTTTACTATTCTATTCACATGTCTTCTCGCTATTCTATATTCAATGTAATCACATTCCTGTTTGCTCTTTAACCACTTTTTATGTTTTTCATTTTTGTCTTTTACAGCTTTCTTTACCCCTGCCTTCCACCAACTTGTTATTTTCTTTATCTGTGTTTTGCATTTTTTCGTGATTCCACGTGTTATTTTTGCAGTATTTAAAATGCTTGATTTGAACATCTCCCATTTTTCTTCCACTGTTTTTCTTTCTATAGGTAATTTTACAAAGATTTCAGTTAGTTCTTCTGAGATTTTTTAATTTTACTGATTCGCATGGCATGTATTTTCCTGGTCTTTGCTTTCTTCTTCTGATGGTTCTTATTGTGGTGGCAACTGCTTTGTCGTCGTTTCTACTTAAGTTGGGTACTGCCCCTTGCAACTAATATATTTCTCTTTCTGTTATTTCTTGTTAATATAAAACCAATTTGGCTTTTGGTATCTAGATCGTTCCATTTATACCAGGTGTATATTTGTGAATCTTTGTGTTTATAGAATGTGTTATACAAAGGTCGTGTTGGCTGCAAAGCTCTATCAGTCTACTTCCGTTATAATTTCTTTCATTATGTTTGTCTCCAAATGCTCCAAGATGTTTTTCTCTGTTATGTCCTAGTCTGGCATTGAAGTCTCCCATAACTATAGTTAGTTAGTTAATTAGTTAGTCGAAAGATCATCCTCATTGCACATCTGTGTCTCGAGCCGTGTTATTGCTTTACTTACTGCCATGACTTCCATAGTCAGGCTACTTGTGGTTTCAGTGAAAGCACCAGAGTCCTCCTTCACAGTTCTCCCTCCGGCCCGAGCCGTAAAGACCCATGAGCTTCTCGCATGTCGGACGACCTACCCATCTGTGTAGATGACAGCATCACCGTCTAGCGAATCCTCGAAAATCAACGCTTGTACTTCAGCCTCCACAGCAGCCGGATAATGTCCTACTTATCTGTTGCCAGTCTCCCTGGCCTAGAGTTAACGTCTTTCTCCATAATTCCATATATTCTCGTGAGTAACATAACCTGCGCAAGAATCAGTAGCAGTTCTCGCTGCATTGGTAACTTAAGGGGTATGTGAGCTGGTCGCTCAGAAAGCAGTGGCAAACTACTGAGCGTAATCTTGCCTAGTACGTCAACAGCAGCTGAGAAAATGCTGATGTTGACTGCAACGTCTTATAAGGGATATGAAAAGATCTGATCTATTTTATTTAGCACGTCAAGGATGTCTTCGTAGAATTCCTCTCACTCTTGCTAATTTTTGTCATAAGAGCAGTCATAAGGGTGTCTGTCATTGAAGCCTATCTTCGGCCGCCTCGAGATCTTTTTCCATGCTGTATTTCGCCATAAAATATTCTTTTTGGAGTGTGCTAGGTGTCCTGGCCAGTGATTCTGACATTTCTTCAGTTTAGCGTAGATGCTAGGCAGGTTTGTCCAGTCAAGAAATGTTGGCTATTCCTCTCATATCTTATACATTTCTAATATTTTCCCTGTGAAAGGAAAAACGATCTGGATACATTACACATCCCTGTAGCACACCTATCTTAATAGATAGATGTTGATATATTTAGTTTCCATTATTTATGGCAGCTTATTCTTTTCAGTATATTGACCATAATCATAATCTTCCACCTTTGCCGTCAAGCTGCGTGGGGATGAATAATTGGCGCTCCAGCGCCTGATGTGCAGCGCTGGATATGCTTCCAGTATATTACGAGTGTTTAATTTGCGTTTATGTCAACCGCGGTTAGGGATTCCTGCCAACTATTATAAGCTGGTAGGGACGTGATGGAGCAAGAACTGTTTAAGTCACTTTTCTAGTCTCTTCCTCCTGCCGTGGGGGTGAAGAGTGCTTTTCTGAACAGTGCTGCTTAATCGCATAGGGGACTACCTAAGTCCACTATTGTTCCTTTAGTGAAAGAAGACCACATGGCCTAAGCCGCTTGTGTGCAGGTCTATGACTACACCTGTCAACGTAAACCACGTCTACTGCTTCGTCGCTTGCCCATTGCCACAAGAATTGAGAAGATGATGACGAGGGAGGATAAGAGTGACGTACGCTGTGACGAATTTAATTAAGGCGGAGTCGCACAATGCGTCGATGCCAGAGACTTCCTAGCTATTAAACACATTTGCACATGCCTCAAACAGGCAAATTATGACTGACAAGTCAGTATGCTCGAAGACTGGCAATCACATCACTTACTAATCAATAAAATAGCACATGATTACATATCATAACATGTTCATTCTGTACACAGTTAACAGTTATTCTGTCAAGCTCCTCCCTTATCTCCGGTATATTATTCTATTTACACTAGACCTCTACAGTCCATAAGCTGTCATAACACTTAAATCTCACAACTCTGTCCCTTTCATTCTTTAACTCTTACGCTACCAAGGGCCGATGGAATGCCGCAATGGACGGACTCTGGTGGCAATTGGTATTTCTATCGACACAGAATGATCAGTGGTTTATTTGATACATTTCTGCTCCGTTTCGGAATTTTAAGTTACAATAAACTGAAAAATCACACAGCCGGAACATAGCTACATCATCCTTGTGCGATAAAACATTTGCCAACATTGTTTTTAAGTAGCGTTAATTTGTTTGTTTTGGTTTTTCACAATGGAAACGCCCACGAGTATGCGACCTCGTAGAATTACTTCAGATCAAGCTCGGTTATTGTTTGAAACAGTTTTAAACAATAGTGATTTCGATATTAGTGAAGATTAGTTGTGTCTAAAGTTTTAGCACGTGGTGATAAAGAAAAACCAGTGAATGTTCGTCAACAGCTGAGTGTCTGACAACGAAGCACGAATGGTTGACGTTTACGTCTGTCATTATTGCTATGGGACTTCAGTTCAGTTATCAGTTAGTTATCAGTTATCAGTTGGGGTATCTTCGTTGCACTCCGGACATGTCCATAGGTGCTCAGATCCTCCCCCCAGCATATGCATCAGCGTCCGGTGGCTAATAGTGCCAGTTCTGTGTTGGTTGACGAGGCACTTTGTTTTCCCGATGTACCTCTCGCGTCTGGCTGTGCCGATATTTACTCCCAGGTCTTTCACCCTGGACAGCGATGTGGAATCACTGACGTCAAAATCCTCTGTTCTCACCAAATCTTTAAGGACGTTAATAACATCGGCACGATCCATGGGCTGGCCATCTACAGGGGGTGCAGAGCCAGCCAGTTTGTCAGCTCGTTCATTTCCCTTGACTCCCGCATGTCCCGGGACGAAGATGAAGGTGACTTTATGGACAACAGACTTCCTCAGCGATTCAGTCCACTGTCTACGTACAGATCCAGCTTCGACCTTCTGAATCATCTAAGACCATCTATGTACAAGTGCACATTTATATACTCCTTGGTATGCCACTATGTTTCCCAGGAATCGATTTGAATCTATTTATCACACCATGTTTCACGTATGTGAACCAGAGGCAGCAGGTGCAAAAAAAAAAAAAAATTGATCCTCTTGTTGACATGATTCTGAAGAAATTCTAGGAAGCATTTTACCCATTTGAAAATGTGTCCATTGATGAAATGATTATTGGGTGGAAGGGCAGATTTCAGCACAAACAATACAATGCAACAAAGCCTCACAAGTACCACATCAAAACATTTGGCCTTTGTGATTCTGCGACTGGCTATGTGGTGAATTTTATAATTTACTATGGAAGAAATGCCTAATACAGTCCAGATTTAGATCCCACAACTGCTCATGCAGTGAAAGTGTTTGCCACACTACTGAATGTTTTCGGAGCTGGCCATCACTTCTTTGCTGACAGATTCTACACTTCGAAAGCTCTGATTGATTATCTGCATTCCAACAATTTCAATTATACAGGGACATTGAATGTCAACCGAGTAGTGAGATGAAGTAGTTTCTTGTAGGAGACAAAATATTGTGTGTGGCATGGAGAGATAAAAAAGCTAAAAAAAAAACATGCATTCTTGTCTCTACCAAGTCTGTAGATGGAACTGTTGAGTCAGTGTCAATAGAGACTGTGTTTTTTGCAGCACTTGAACTAAACGACATAGATGATCTTTTGTTTGCTCTGGCTGCACTAATAGACCACACTTGTGCCCCAAAGTTTGCTTTTCAGCCTATCACAAATAGACTGCCACATACTGTACATAAAAATAAACAGACAATATATATATATATATTGTAATTAAATGTAAATCTGCCAAGTGTTTTCCTAATTTTAATTCCTAAAAAGACATGCTCCAGAATCTGCGGCCAAACTTCTTTTCGGATGATTGATTGGGAGCAATTGTGTTTATATTTTAGAAAAGTGGTGTTTGTTCAGTAAATTCAACACGATTAGTAGTGATTTAGCAGTGTTCAGGATAACAACGCCCCTTGGTAAGTGCCTTGTTTTCATCATTTTTACCTCTTTTTGTCCAATTATTATACAAATTATATTATTATTTTTATTATATTTACAACCTATAGCAATAAATCCATTACCAACATATTCCTTGTGCAATCCCCTTTATTTTGATATATAATACAACATTTCTGCTACAATTTTAACCATTTTCATAACATTAATGTGACACACCCCAACTTCCAGTTTTCTGCCATTATTATTTTTTCATTTTATGTGAAAAAGACATGGTTCAGAATATGCACCAAAACTTCCTTTTGGGTGATTTTAATGAGCAATACTGTTTATATTCTTGAAGACAAGTGGTGTTTGTTTGATTATTCAGTAAATTAAACATGATTAGCAGTAGGGGAGTGTAGAAAACACCTTATAAGTGCAATTTTTAAAATAATTTTTATCTCTTTAACTCTTTCGCTACCAAGGGCCCATCTGGTGCCACATTGGATCCGCTGTGGTGGCAATTGGTACTTTTATTGCCACAAAATGATCAGTGGTTTATTTGATACATTTCTGCTCCGTTTCGGAATTTTAAATTACAGTAAACTGAAAAGTCGCACAGCCGAAAGATTGCTACGCCATCTTTGTGCCGTCAAACGTTTGCTAATATTGGATTCTTGTGAATTTTCAGTTTTAAGGTAGTGTTAATTTGTTTGTTTTGGTTTTTCACAATGGAAACGCCCACCAGTTTGCGTCCACATAGTATGACTTGATATCAAGCTAGATTATTGTTTATAACTGTTTTAAACAATAGTGATTCCGATATTAGTGATTCAGACAGCAGTTTTATATGTGAATCTAAAGTTTTAGCACGTGGTAATAAAGATACTACTACTAGTGGAACTTCAGCTGAGGTGTCTGACAATGAATGTCCATCTGACAATGAATGTCAGGGTGTCACAATCACTTCTCAGCGCAAAGGAAAGCAAACAGTACAAAATAAGAATAAAACTGGAGGAAAAAACTTGAATTTACAAGCTTCTGTAGAGCGTGATGCACCTATCCCATCATCATCGACATGGCAAGATGTTCAGAAGGGGAAACAAAACCGAAGTTTGAGTTTTGTCCTCGAAGATCTCACGTCAACTCTAAACTTTATCAACTGCAAACACCTATGAATTTTCTCAAAGTGTTTTTTGATGATGACATAGTGGATTGTTTAATTAAAAATGTAAACAAATATAAGAAAAAAATATTGATGCAGAACACTCCTAAAAGAAAACATTCTAGTCTGTTATCCTGGACCCCACTCACGAAGCACGAATGGCTAAAGTTTACGTCTGTCATTAATGCTATGGGACTTGATCCAACACCATCTATCAAAGTCTACTGGTGTACAAGTGCACATTTATATACTCCTTGGTATGCCACTATGTTTCCCAGGAATCGATTTGAATCTATTTATCACACCATGCTTCACAGCAGGTGCAAAAAAAAAAAAAAAAAAACTGTCATTGAAGGATTTCAAGCAAAGTTTACTTGAAAGTGCACATTGCGAAGCAGCTCAGATTATTCCTGAAATGTTGACACTCTGCGTGCCAAATAATTTCAAAAAGTCTGTTCAGGAAATTGACAGGAGCCAAGCATTTAATAGAATTTATCGGTGTCAATAGAGACTGCGTTTTTTGCAGCGCTCGAACTAAACGACACATATCATCTTTTGTTTGCTCCGGATGCACTAATAGACCACACTTGTGCCCCAAAGTTTGCTTTGCAGCCTATCACAAATAGACTGCCACATATTGCAAATAAAAATAAACACCCTACATTCAATATGCCAAACAGAGAAAGGAGGGGAAAAAACTGTCATTGAAGGATTTCAAGCAAAGTTTAATTGAAAGTGCACATCGCGAAGCAGCTCAGATTATTCCTGAAACTTCTTTTCGGAGCAATTGTGTTCATATTTTAGAAAAGTGGTGTTTGTTCAGTAAATTCAACAGGATTAGCAGTGATTTACCAGTGATCAGAGTAACAACGCCCCTTGGTAAGTGCAATGTTTTAATCATTTTTACCTCTATTTTTCAAATTATTTTATATTATATAATATATACTATGTTTATATATGAGATCAATACCAACATATTCCTGGTGCAATCCCCTTTATTTTGATATATAATACAACATTTCTGCTACAATTTTAACCATTTTCATAACAGTATTGTGACACTCCCCTACTTACAGTTTTCTGCCATTATTTTTTTCATTTTATGTGAAAAAGACCAAAACTTCCTTTTAGGTAATTTTAATGAGCAATACTGTTTATACTGTTGAAGACAAGTGGTGTTTGTTTGATTATTCAGTAAATTAAACATGATTAGCAGTATAGGAGTGTAGAAAACACCTTATAAGTGCAATGTTTACATTATTTTTACCTCTTTTTTTGTCCAATTATTTTACAAATTATGTTATTTTATTATTATATTTACAACCTAAAGCAATAAATCCATTACCAACATATTCCGTGTGCAATCCCCTTTATTTTGATATATAATACAACATTGCTGCTACAATTTTAACCATTTTCATAACATTATTGTGACATACCCCAACTTACAGTTTTCTGTCATTATTTTTTTCCATTTTTTGTGAAAAAGACATGGTTCAGAATATGCACCAAAACTTCCTTTTGGGTGATTTTAATGAGCAATACTGTTTATATTCTTGAAGACAAGTGGTGTTTGTTTGATTATTCAGTAAATTAAACATGATTAGCAGTATAGGAGTGTAGAAAACACCTTATAAGTGCAGTTTTGTAAATAATTTTTACCTCTTTAATTTCAGTTGTTATTATTAAACCTCTCATTATTGTCATAATATTTGTAACCTATCAATTAATTATTAACACTGTCATGTTCCTTGTGCAATCCTCTTTAATTTGATATGTAATACAATAGATCTGCTACCATTTTAACCATTTTAAAAGCATTATTGTAACACACCCCTACTTCCAATTTTCTGCCATGAATTTCTGTTTGGTCATTCATTCATTCATTCAGTAGCATGTCCTTTGCAGAACCTCGCTCTCATAACAACCTTCCGGAAAACTTCTCGATCACAAGCAAGATGTACCGCGTCTGATACACCCATCTGGAGATCATCTGCCACATCCTGCACCCATCGTCTCTTTGGCCGTCCTCTTCCTCTCTTCCCAGGCATATACCCTTCCATTATTGTTCTCTCCAAACTTTCGTGACGTTTCAAGTGACCAAAATACTTTTCTTTGTTTTATCGTCTTTAATAGCCAACCCTCCTCAATATTCAACTCTTGAAGTATGGATGCATTTGGTCTTTTCTTTACCCAAGATATTTTTAGAACTCGTCTATAACATTTATATTTAAAGGCGTTTATGCGCTGTTCAGCTTGTTTAGTAAGTGTCCAGGTCTCACAGGCGTATGTTGCAGTGGGAAAGATGCATGCTCTTAAAAATCTAATTTTTGTAGTTATGTCTGACCCACTCCATAATTTTCTGTTTGGTCAGGACCCAATTATTGTTTCATAGCGGAAAAGTTAAACTATCTCGCTCTCCAATCTCTGTCTTAAAGCAAACACGTCGTCTCTGTTCAAAGTCCAACCCACAATCTGCTCAGTGGTTGTCCTTCTGTCCGGACCACGCTATCTCGTCCTCCACTTTTCACGGGTCTCCTGTCCGAGTCGTGTACAGTTCACACTCTCTGTCTTTGCCCTGAGCTGTCTGCAATTCTCACTCGTCTTTTCTTGACCTGAGCTGTCTGCAATTCTCACTCGGCTGTCCTTGACCTCGAGTTTAGGTGTATGTCGTAGAGTGCTACTCGTCTTTTAACTGTCGCTCGTCTGTGCTGTCTTCGATATCTGTTTACAGACTGTCTGTTAACTCTATCTGTTCTATTCTTAACTAACACCAGTCTAGGGCTTTGGCAGTCAACAAGAATGCAGTCGTGCAAGAATCCATCAGGACCCTGTAGTAGTGTAGCAAGACGGCTGCATATGAATCCAGGTGCATTGCATGATCAGAGTGTCTTGGGTGCCCTGTTGTGCTCAAGTGGAGCACAACGCATGCTGGTAATTGTCTTTAAGTATGTTGTACCAAAGAGATTTCTTCAGCACAGTCAGCCGAATCTAGTCTCCACATGCTGGTAGTGAATAGAGCTACTGTAAACTAGTGACTACGCTCTCGCCAAAATAATAATATTAATAAAAACCTAGTGGTCATATATTCGAATCCGTATATATATATATATATATATATATATATATATATATATATATATATATATATTAAGTTGTTGCGTATGCCTTACGGGACGTTGCAGTCGACACCAGCATTTTTCAGCTGCTGTTGATGTACTAGGCAATTGTTACGTTCAGTAGTTTGCCATTGCTTTCTGAACGACCGGATCCCATACCAGCACGCTATAACACAACGCGACACGGTCTACTACACAAATCGGTTGCAGCTGAGCTTCGAACGCCTGATATCCAGCTCATGAACCGCGTTCGCAAGCCTGTGGCCACGGAGGTAGGCTGTTCGTATATAAACAGACTGTGAAATTTGACCTGGGCTTCCAAGTTGGCTTGAAATGTTTTGGGGAACTAAAAGGTGGCTGGTGTGATAGTGACCACACCACTTAATGAATGTCGGTTAGTCTATAAAACTGGTAGAGCACCATATAGCCAGTGCGCCTATAGTCGTGTACAAGAGTGCTTTCTTTATTAATGTGGTGATGTGTCTGGCTATATGGTGCATAATAACAGAGAAAAGCACTTAACTACACCCGCCACTGTATAATGGAACTGAGGGATTTTAGAAGGTCTTTGTGGGGTCTGGGATGTTAGGCTTTGGTAGTATCTTCGGTAAGGATGGCTGTCATGCCATTTTCAGGGACCATTCCCATTGGTCCAAGCCTGACATATAGCTCACGCTTGTGGCTCTTAGTAGCTGTCAGCATACGACAGCGGCCACCCCCAGGGCAATAGCTGTGACAGGTTGACTAATCCAGGCGTGGGTAACCGATTCGCCCTCAAACCAATCGGTGAACTAGGGTATGTCTACCGTTTACCTGCATAACGTTGTGAAACGTGATGAACACGGCAAGACACATAGAGCGCCCTGGTCATCCACTGCACCTGTGGTCGTCTTGACTTGTCTTGTCACTGGATTCAGATGGACTCAGGCGAGAGAGTGTGGTCAATGAATTGCATAACTCTTCCTCACTTTAATTCATCACGCAAGTCATTCTTCATCCAACTTCATCAATCACCTTCAAGCCCTGTGGTGATGGGCGAGCGGCGTAGGTACCCTGGCAGTCGTAGTCCCAAACCAGGCCATATGGTCGTCTTCTACTGACTGGAGCAGTAGTGGGATTCGGCAGCCTCTTGAGCGACTGAGCAGCCCTCTATAGGAAAGCAAGTCTCACCTCTATAGCATGAGGAAGGGGCTAGACAAGGTGCCCTAAATATTTTATGCCCCATCATTACCCAACCAGCTAGCCGCGGTTGGTGGGTACCCTATACTGCGATCGACATACAACTAAAGAAAAAAAAAAAGCAAACCAACATAAAGTAAGAGATAGTGGCGAAGGGGCTAAAACTCCCGCTCAAGGGAAAGAAGTGAGTCACTCGAAGGCTTGAAGAATCCAGAGCCTTCTCGAAGAACTGGTCAGTGTGTCCACTGTCCCGTGGACACTGATGTGGCCCGCCGATTACGGGGTCCACGAGAAACTCGGATAGAGTTACCACCCGTGTCGGATTGCGACACGTGTGAAAGGGCAGAGACAGACTGGACATCGGAGAAGCAACAGGGCTTACCTTAGGGGGACTTGATAGTTCAGACCCATGTGTATTTAAGGGTCGTAGACATATGCTAGATAGTTGCTTAGAATTGTTTGTTATAATCATGTGTGATGTACAACCTCTGTGATACGCAACTTGTCGAGTGCGGGCTTGTCAAAACCCACTTCGCCAGCGCACTGTATATATTATATAAATAAATGTTGCTATGTTGTATCTAACGGAGTTTGTTGCCTGTGTGAGCCCGAGTTCAGATCCCCTAGAGATCTAAGACTGTAACAGGCTATTTGGGGGCAATCGCCGGTTTTGGCACAAGCTTTACGTTTCAGACAGCTCTTGGTTGCCAAGTAAAAAATTATATCAAATTTAATGCAGAACAAGTTTAAAAAAAAAACAACACTTTGCAGCTATCTAGTAATGAACTAGTATTAGTCCCTCTTCAGATACATTTCAAATGATATTAATATTATGAAATTTGACATGACTGTGACATTTACGTGACTGTTACTAATTTTTTTTTGATTCCAACAGCAGATTGTTCCGCGAATTATCGGGTGTACGTATCCTATCCTCCAACAGTGGCGAGAGAACAAGACTACATTCGAGAGCTCATGGAAAATAAGATGAGTTTCATTTCATGCTCATTGCAACCCTAAGCGGTACTTACCATCATCCATTCATGTAACATTGTTGCTTTGCATTGATTTGTATGTATATTCATAACCTCATAACCAACAAAACTTTTCATGTGTATTTGCTCATGTAAACATTAAGGGAAATAACTAAATTTTGTATTTCCCAACTATTTTCTAAGGGATTTAATTTCAGTAAAGTTAACAACAACTAAAAGACAAAATGTCAACGTTAGAACAATGTATTGAGTTAGGTATTAGATTAGGATATAAAGAGGAGAAACTGTCAGAATGGGCACAAAAGACGCATTCAGAAAATATGGCACGAGAGGAAAGAGCAATAGAACGAGAAGAAAAGAAAATGCAACTGCAGGCTGAAGAAAAGAAAATGGAACTGCAGGCTGAAGAAAAGAAAATGGAACTGCAGGCTGAAGAAAAGAAAATGCAACTGCAGGCTCAAGAGAAGCAAATGGAGCTTGAGGCCGCGGCCAAACAAGCCCAGTTAAATGCAGAGACACAAATAAGACTAAAACAAATGGAAATTGACTCCAACCTAGAAATGTCAGTAAACAAAATGAAAAGTAAGGAAGAGGAACAAAAATACAACAAATATAAAGGCCTCGTTAAAGCATTCTGCTCAGGAGATTCTATCAGCGCATACTTAGAAAACTTTGAGTGTTTAATGACCTACCATAAGGTCGCAAAAATCGACTGGTCATTTATTTTGATGAGAAATTTAGCTCCTGAATCCTTAAAAGTAATAGAGACAGTTCCACAAGATATGAGGAAAGATTATGATTATTTAAAGCAAAGAATACTTCAACATTTCTCACTAGATACAGCAGGCTATCAACAACAGTTCGCAAAATTAGCCCCACAACCTAATCAAACCTTCATAGACTACGTGTCTACAGTTCAGGATATATGTACAAAGTGGATAACCTCAGCAAAAACAAATAACAACCATGACAAACTGAAAGAACTCATTATAATTGACAAAATTATTAATACAATTCCAACACCTTTTTCTAAATTTTTGAAACAAATGGATTGTAAAACTATCCAAGAGGTAGAAGCCAAGGGGAGCGCATTTTTTTACAGCGAACCGCGATATTTTCCAGTTAAACATGAGCCAAAATGAAACAGCGGCAGTTACAAACACTAGATACTCAAAACCAACTGAAAATAAGTTCAAACAACGCTCGAAGTTCACGAAACCAGTAAAGTGCCAGTATTGTCATCTGACACACGAAGAGTACGCGATGTGTGACAAATCACCGAATTATCCGCATCATCTCCAAATGATAGTGGAGAAACAAAAGAACAAGAGAAATGCGTATCAGAGAGCGGTCAAATGCTATTTTTGTGCCAGCTATGGACATTATTCACGATTTTGTGAAGGGCGAAAGATAATGAAGCAGGCCAATGCCGCACTAATTGACACTTCCTCAGAGGAAGAGATTGAACAACTGAACGAATGTGACAACCAGAATGAAAGTTTGAGTGAGCTAGGGAATGCAGTGCAAATCATTGACACCATTACAGATAACAAATGTAACACCTGTAGAAAATTTCAGCTGGATACAACGTTGTTATGCGGCCACACAATCCCAGTTTCTAACGAAATGGCCAACGCAGCCTTATCATCAACAGGCAAATTAAATTTCACAACAGGTTTTGTAAATAACAAAAAGTGCACATTAATACGCGATTCCGGCGCAACTCTTTGTGGAATTAAGAAAACATTAGTGAACGACAAAGACTACACACACAAATACGTAACTTGTCGCACATTCGCAGGCACGATCGAAAGATACCCCCTAGCACTTGTCGAAATTCGCACACCGTTTATATCAGGACTAGTATTGTGCGCAGTACTAGAAAATCCTGTCGCTGAGATTATCCTTGGGAATCTGCCCAACATAAGATCTTGCTCTGAAAAGGAAATCAGAGATTGGGAGCAGAAAAACTATCCAGAACCCAAACAGTGATTCTAAAGGGAAACACCACGCGTGCTTGTCTCAAACTGCCAAAAGCACAAGGGAGACAACCAATGACGGAATTCAAAATGAATTCACCGAGGTGCATAATGCAGGGGCGGTTGAATCTGTCAGTGATACCACCAACTTAAAACCTCGAACTGAGGATGCCATCGATCCACAAATTACCAAGCCTGTAGATGTGCAACAACACACACAACAGACTAATGCAATAACACGACAGACAACACACAAAACCCACACCGACCAACTTCAGGAGTCGCTAGAAATCATATTACCTAACACTACCGCCACTAATTTTGGAGAAGAACAGAAAGCAGATCCTACACTTTCCCAATATTTTCGGTTAGTAGGACTTAAACCAAAATTGACTAAAAATGCTTCATGGACATTTAGAATAAAGAACAATGTTCTAACTAGATTATATACCAGAGATCAGACCACGATACAGCAAGTAGTTCTACCTCAATCACATCGTGAGAAAGTACTAAATATAGCCCATGACTCACCTTTCGGAGGTCATATGGGTTACGAAAAGACTAGAGCCAGAGTCCTGACCCAATTTTATTGGCCTAAATTTTGCCAAGACATAAAAACCTATTGTAGATCATGTGATACATGTCAGAAACTGGTTAAAAAGGGAAAAAAAACCTACGGCAGAAATTCAATCAACCACAACTGCCTCAAGGCCATTTCAAATCGTTGCAGTTAATTTAGTAGGTCCTTTGAACCACATCTCAAACAAAGGAAATAGATATATTTTTACACTTATTGATCTATGTTCGAGATGGCCAGAAATGATTCCATTAAAATCTATCTCCTCTAAGGATGTGACGGACGTATTTTTACAGATATTCTCCCGTTTTGGCTTCCCGGAGAAGATAATTTCGGATAGGGGAACACAGTTCATATCTAATGCCACCCAATCGGTAACTAAGTTACTAGGCATAAAACAATGTTTCACCAGTCCCTATCGACCGGCCGCGAATGGAATTTGCGAAAAACTAAATGGGGACCTGAAACATATGTTATCCAAAGTGACAGCTGAAAATCCAGCCGATTGGGATATACTTCTCCCAACGGTGCTGTTCGCATATAGAGAAGTCCCACAATCAAGCACAGGGTTCTCTCCCTTCGAATTGATATATGGAGCGAACCCAAGAGGACCTCTCACTATTTACAAAGATATAATATCACAACCTGTAAATACCCAATTACCAGTTGCCACCTATGATTTAGTCACTGACACCAGAGACAAAATCATTCGATCCTGTATACTGGCCAGAACATCATTACAGGAGAAAGGTTTTAGGTACAGGCAGTACGCCAACAAAGGTGCAAAAACGATTGTATTACAACCAGATCAGGATATTTTACTATTGCTACCTGACAAGAGAGATTTACTATCAACCTCTTGGCAGGGACCATTTAAAATTGTGAGAAGAATTTCGGAAGTTGACTACGAAATTTCTTTGAATGGAAAGTTGAAAATATTCCATGTAAATATGTTAAAACCATACTATTCTAGAAATGACAGTGACACGAATAAGCAGACGCAGATGACAGATAACAGAAACAAAACGACAATCACCCAACTGAATGACACCTCGACAAACGAAGCATCGTTAACGACTCATTCTTGCGACAACGAAGACGACGAAAACATATTTACAGTACCGACAATATGGGATGACGACAACGACGACCAATTTGACGACACATTGACAACTATTAGTCTCGACGACGACGACGATGACATTGAAGACAATTTACAAACAGTAGCATCAGTAATAAATCAGACGGACGTAGACAATACGGAAATTCCAGTACCAATTATGAATGACGACAGTAGTATGAAGGACATACAAATCTCTGACACTTTGACACAACAGCAGCGACAAGACATTTTGTCTCTCCTTAACGACTATAAAACTATCTTCTCAAACAAACCTGGACGGACTGACAAAATAACACATTCAATTGTGTTGACAGATCTGACACCGATCAAATGTAGACCATATTCTATTCCTTTGCATTATAGAGCAAATTTAGACAAAGAAATTTTGGATTTAGAGAAAAATAGAATAATACAGAAATCTATGTCCCAGTATTCTTCGCCAATTGTCCTGGTGAAAAAGAAGGACCAAACGATTCGTTTGTGCATCGATTATAGAAGGTTAAATACGATAACCACAACAGATGCAGAGCCAATGAACAGCTGTGAAGACCTCATTTTGAATATGTCTCAATCATCCTTATTTTCTAAGCTTGATTTAGCGAAAGGTTACTGGCAAGTACCACTACACCCTTCATCAAGACATATAACAGCATTCGCTACACCTCTTGGGTTGTACGAATGGATATATCTTCCATTTGGTCTCAAGAACGCTCCAGCCACATTTGTTAGGCTAACTAGATTGTTATTGCACGGCATTAAGGACGTGCAATCTTATATTGATGATATATGCATTCATTCCTCTAACATGACTTCTCACTTACTTACACTCCAACAAGTCTTTAACCAAATCTTTCTTTTTGGACTTACTATCAAACCTTCCAAGGTTGAAATAGGCTATAAACAGATAGACTTCCTTGGTCATAGGATTTCCGAAGGCAAACTGTTGACAGATGATAAAATTGTATCGAAAATTCTCAACCTAGAAGTTCCAACTACAAAGAAACAAGTTAGAAGCTTATTAGGTCTCATAAACTATTATGCCAAGTTTATACCTAACTGGGCAGAACTCACATCAGTTTTTTCTAATCTGTTGACAAAAGATCATCCAGAAAAATTTTGTAAAAGTACCCGCTTAGAGGATGCAATGTGCAGATTGAAATACATTTTTTCTAACCCACCAGTATTAACATTACCAAACATAGATATACCCTTTATTTTGATCACAGATTCGAGTGCTATCGCAATTGGAGGATGCCTTATGCAAGAACTGCAAGGAGTGAGACATCCAATAGTCTACGTAAGCCGGAAGCTAAACAAGGCAGAAATCCATTACTCCACGGTGGAATTAGAGGCATTAAGTCTACTATTTTGTATGCGCCAATTATCTAAGTTCCTCTTAGGTTCCCATTTTGTTGTGCTAACCGATAACTCGCCATTGTTGGTACTTAAGCAAGGTGTTCCTAAAAACCATCGTTTACAAAGATGGTGTCTTCTTCTTCAAGATTTCGACTTCGAAATCCGCCATATCAGTGGCACTGACAACATTATTGCTGATATTTTATCGCGACAAACGAATGCGCCAGCAGAATAACATTAGGCACATTAATAATTCGCCATACAAGAAGCTGTGATATTTTTATTCTGTGGCATAGAACAGTGTACCTCTACACCTGCTAGAGAACTTTCATCTAGAAGTAATAACACCCCAGTGAATAGGTTACGTATAACACCCACGAACGTGAAACCTTGAGAACTCTATATGACCAATTACCAAAGCTCTAGAAACAATCCGAGCGATAGATATCTGTGAAATGATTTCAACCAGTGAACTAACAGTGATCTTGAAAGCATTAAGAACACTGTATACTCGACATTAAGAACATTGCATACGTGCTGTTGCTAAGAAACTGTGCAAACAGCCGGAATAGAACTACGTCGATTACAACATTCAAGAGACAGCCATATTATCCGTTAACATTCATGGCATGACACGCGAACAACAGGAGGACAACGCACACATCATCGTTGGATTTAGTTAGTTAGTTAATTAATTTAGTATTATTTAATATGTATTATACTTGTGTTGAATTATGTATATAAAATATGTCAACATATAACCTGTATATTTTCTACCATAATATTACAGGTAGTTCCACTCATAGGCGAAGTATTCTTCCTATGCAATTTTCTCTATTTAAGTTATGAACCATTTTTTGAGTACTCGCACAAAAAGTACTTATTATCGTAAAGGGAACATATCGCCTAATCCATTTTTCTAAGGGCAGTAAGACTTACCTCAACTTTACTTAGATATTTTAACGAAATACTATATTGTATGAAAGATGTATGAATGACAGGGTGAATGAATTAAATGAGAGAGCGATATACTGAGCGGACAAATTGTACGCAAAACGTATTTATTTTAATTTGTCTGCGTCTTTCATGTAAATTGTATTACCTGTCTAAATTGTTAATACATGTTTATTATTTAAGACACTACATCTAAGCGCCACTGCTTGGAATGCCCGATCATGCATTACACACATTGGGGTAATTTATGACAAAGGATATCCCAACTCGTGACGCTTGGAGATAAACACACATTGAGCACACACTTTATACAAAACTCAAAAACTGAACACTAACAATTAAAATACAGTCACTTTATTAGAAGCAGCAACATATTAGTCAATACACTAACAAGCCAACAGGGACACAGGTAGTCAGAGGGGATAAAACAACAGCGTAACTACATATTCAGCATTATACAACATACGAAAGTAAAAGTGTATTGAAATGCACACACAGGACAAGATTTGCAGGTGCACTTAATTAGCCAAGACTTCTGTCTTGTCAATACTCTCTTACACAGAGTTTAATTATCTTGGTATCAGTGGGATACTTGAGAAGGACGGGTTGTAAAAACAACTAGGAAACGTCACGTAACTTCGGTCAGATAAGCATTTTTAAGGACACAGAAGAGAGAGACCTCTTCAGCAAATCATCGTGAAGTGGTGTATGGGAGAATACATGAGTGTTGATGCAGATATGTAGATTGCCAAGTTACTATCCACCAAACTACAAACACCGACTTTATGTGATTCTGTTACAGAATTAGTACAAAACTAATTACTTTATAATAACCCATCAAATCAGGGGGAAGAGGGGGACTCCTGTCACAGCCTCACATAGGGGCGGTAACCAACATAAAGTAAGAGATAGTGGCGAAGGGGCTAAAACTCCCGCTCAAGGGAAAGAAGTGAGTCACTCGAAGGCTTGAAGAATCCAGAGCCTTCTCGAAGGACTGGTCAGTGTGTCCACTGTCCCGTGGACACTGATGTGGCCCGCCGATTACGGGGTCCACGAGAAACTCGGATAGAGTTACCACCCGTGTCGGATTGCGACACGTGTGAAAGGGCAGAGACAGACTGGACATCGGAGAAGCAACAGGGCTTACCTTAGGGGGACTTGATAGTTCAGACCCATGTGTATTTAAGGGTCGTAGACATATGCTAGATAGTTGCTAAGAATTGTTTGTTATAATCATGTGTGATGTACAACCTCTGTGATACGCAACTTGTCAAGTGCGGGCTTGTCAAAACCCACTTCGCCAGCGCACTGTATATATTATATAAATAAATGTTGCTATGTTGTATCTAACGGAGTTTGTTGCCTGTGTGAGCCCGAGTTCAGATCCCCTAGAGATCTAAGACTGTAACACATATTCCCTTAACCATCGGAACTTGGAATGTATGCACCCTACTTGATAGAGACGCCGCCTCGGGCTCAGAGAGATGAACAGCGCTGATTGTGTGTGTGAGAGAGAGAGAGAGAGAGAGAGTTGGGCAGGTACAACATCAACATTGCAGCCTTGAGCGAGACACGACTTGTAGATGAAGGTCAAATCTGTGAAGTAGGTACCGGCTACACATTCTTCTGGAGTGGAAGGAAGAGTGAGGAAAGACGCCAGTCCAGTGTGGGACTTGCCATTGAGTCGGTTCTGGTTGGCAAACTAGCTGGATTTCCGAAGGCTGTAAACGGCAGACTTATGACCATTAAGTTACACCTGCTGAACGGAAGGAAGCATGCAACAATCCTTAGTTTCTACGCACCAACCATGACCAATGAAGATGCCGCCAAGAACAAGTTCTATGAGGACCTGCACCATGTATTAAAATCTGTTCCCAAAGGAGACAAACTTATACTCCTTGGAGACTTCAATGCTAGAGTAGGCATGGACACCGCCTCTTGGAGTGGCAAAATTGGAAAGCGCGGAGTCGGAAATTGTAACAGCAATGGACTCCTTCTCCTTCAAACCTGTGCCGAATACGATCTCCTGATTACCAACACACTGTTCCATCTTCCCATGAGAAAAAGGACATCGTGAATGCACCCTCGCTCAAAACACAGGGACCTCATTGAGTATGTCATCGTCAGGAGGAGCAACAGACAAGACGTTCGGGTAACAAAATCCAGGTGTGGTGCCGAATGTCGGACAGACCATCGTCTGATAGTCTCAAAAATAAACATGCCCATAAAACCACCACGGCACCCTCAAGAGGTAAAAGTGAAAAAAAAAAAAAAAATCTAAATGTCACCTGCTAAACAGTACCCCACCAAAAAATGCAGCTGTCGTTTGAAAATATGCTGGAAGACCGCCTCAAGCCCAGTGCCACAGCTAAACAAGATGCGAAAACAGAGTGGAGAGCCCTAAAGAACAAAATTTACAACACTGCTATGGAAATCCTGGGTCCATTCCCCCCCCCCCCCCCACCCACCCCACCCACCCACCGAAGCATAAAGGCTGGTTTACTGAAAATTCCGAAGACATCAACCAATTGCTGGCTGAGAAACACTTTCTCCACAAGGCATACTTGAGTGACCCTAAGTCGGCATAAAATAGATGCCTTCAATAACATCCGGAGAGTAGAGCAGCAGAAACTTCGGCACATGCGGGACTCCTGGCTGAGCATCAAAGCTGGTGAGATTCAAGGCTTTGCCGAGAGACATGATATGAAAAACTTCTACTACTCACTAAAACACTATGATCAGTGTTGCCATCTCCCTTTGATGAAAAAGTACCAAAATTGACCCTAAAAAGCACCACATTTTGTTAGGAAGCACCAAAAAATGCACCAACTGTTTTTATTACAAATGTAACAAGGTAGCACAGTATAATTTATTTATTGGAGTCTATTGAATTTATTATTGGAGTCTCTGTGGCGTAGTGGTCAAGCCGTTTGACTCTTTCTCCGAAGGTTGTGGGTTCGATTCCGGGCCGCGTCCTTCGGTTTACGAGTTAAATGTTTCGGAGACTCCTGTGGGTCGTCGCTAAAAGCTACGGAGTTCGTGCTTTGTGCGACGCTTTCCGTGCTGCGGAAAGAGACCGAGCCATATGGGATAAAACCCGGTGCAATGAAGTCGACCCTGTCGACTTTTAAGCGACTTTTTTTTTTTTTTAAAGTATAATTTATTATTATCGCTTCATATTACAATGAAGTTTATTCCAGATCCGCCAAATCCCAATCAGAACTACTTTCGAGCCAAAAAATCACCAAATTGCAATAATATTTTTTGGGAAATCACTAAAACAAGCACTGGTGGTATTCATTCAAAATGTCATAAAGTAGCACATTATAATTTATTATTATCACTGAATATTAGAATGAAGTTTATTCCAGATCTGCCAAATCCCAGTCAAACAACTCCTCTTCAGTTTCTGTAGCTATTTCCTGCTGTGTTTGCTCCTGCAATGATGAGGATGAGGAGGATGATTGAAAGAAACATGTATATGCCTCCTGTGATCCAATTTTTCGCAGAATATCCTTAGGTAGTTTATAATCATGACAGCATTTGCCATATCTTTTCATTCCATATTTAATAGTCAAAACAGCTGTCAAACTCTTGATGCTCAGTCTGTTACGCAATTTTGATTTTATAACTCCCATCTGACTGAAAATACGCTCCACGTCCGCATTAGAATGAGGTATCGTGTCTGGCTTAATTGAACAATCTTCAGCGGATGTTGTCCATCATTTATTGAAGCAACAAGCTTCCTGTACTTTGCTTGACGAAGACTTGAGTGACAAAACCAGTTATATGTTTCTCTAATCATGAACTCTATGTTCCTGGACAGACAAGCAGCTGCAGCCTGTGACACTGCCAGCTGAAGGGAATGACATACACACCTAATTAGTACCAGATGAGGAACTTCGGATTTTAATTTTGTATCTACTCCATTGTTTACACCTGTCACGACAGACGCATTGTCAGTGCCGAGTGCAACTAGTCTTTGCAACTCAAGTCCATTCCTGTTTAAACAATCTTTTAACGCATTGCATATTGCCTGTGCGTTGCATTCACTCAGTTCAACTAAATCTAAGTAAGTAACCACAAACTGCTTTTTGTCTCTGAATAGTACCTAATAGCTACCCCAAGTAGCTTAATTTCAGAAATGTCATTGCTCTCATCAATCAATAAGCTGTATTTACTTTTGTCAATATCAGTTGTCAAGTCTGTTGTGAAATATGGTGCAAGTACATTTGAAATAACTGCTCTGCACTTAGTTCTCCTAAGCTTAAAGTTCGTGCAACCTTTGTGTCACAATAAATCTTGGACGTCGATCGATGACAGAAAGTCGCACCAAACGTCTACAAACAGCCGGCATTTCTTTAATATGTTGTTGATCGAAGGACTATAGCGCCATACATCTGCAAGGCGGCAGCCATCCTTTGAAGTTGGAGACACTCTGTCTGGATGTGGGTCGGCTAGATCTTTTGTTGTGGGGAAATTATTCTCCAGATTACAGACGGCGGGACTTTATAAAGTACCGGGATGATTCCCCAGATGAAAGAGACAGCCAGTCAGTTGTTGACATTAAGTCGGAAATGGAGAGAGAAAAATAGCTTCTAGACTATCTGCTGTCTGGACAGTTTTGTGACGTCACTCACACCCAGTATTAAACCAGTTGAGGTAATCAAATATGGGGTAGTCGATCAAAAGTTGTGAAGCGCTACGGAAGTGTGCAATATTCCTAGTTGTGTATAGAGAGAGACTATAGTGTCTATTGTTGATGTATATCCGCGGACATCTATCCAGTGTGTGATTTCATAGTCTCCATGTACAACAGGAATAATTATATGGTATTCTATTAAACATATCTAACTTAGATTATTCTTAGGAATAGAATGCAGTACTGTGCGGTGATAGAACGTATTATAAGAGCGTCGTTAACAGTAACCTATCGCGTAGCTTAAACTAGCTGGTGTGAGATATCATTTAACTCAGTGAGTTAAGAACAATGTAGTGGGATGATATTTAGGAAGATTGAGGATGGTTTGGGGGGATGAAGGGAATGTGAAATGGTAGGATCTTCCAGCAGGGCATCTGCTGGGTTTCTACCCTGTTCCTTTAGTCTTTCCTTGTATTACCATGACTCATACCGAAGTGATGAGCTCCTCAGCCTTATAACAGATTTTGGTTCTCTGTTATTTTTTCTGAGTGCGGCCGGTGGCCTACACTCACCTAATAAAGGTCGGAATCGGGTTGCTCTCACCAGGTGTGTTCTTTCTTCAACAGGTTCCACTCGATTGTTCCACGTTATTCTACCAAGAAGATAGCAACAAAGTCATAGAAAGTCATGGCTCGAGTATTGAAAGCAGAGTTTACTGAGAGGCTTTTGCACTGGGCCCATAACCCAGATGGTCTGCAGGAACCTGGCCTCTGCTGAGTAGGAAATTATTATTATATAAAGGTGTTTATTAAGTGATAGTTTACATCACATTAAATTCAGGACACTGAAAATAACACCTGTACCAGGAAGACTAGTAAATATAAATACCTGGAACAGTAACCTTGGGTGTTAACATTGGGGAATTCTTACAACAAGTGAAATACTAACGTTTCGATTTTCCAAAGTGACAGTAACAATAATTTTAGGATTCTCTGATCACAGAACTTTTATGAACAGAGTAGTTACACTGTGTGTGTTGGATCGATGTTGAATATTGGACTGTTTTTCCAATATTGAGGACCAAGCATCCTGATTGTCCACGAGCTATCTGAGGAAGTCGATACTTGGACTGAGAGACACATAATCTGGGTGAGGTTTTCTGTCCCTGATATGGTGTTGTGGTGTGGCCAGTACGATGATGAAGCAGACTGTGCTCCTTGGCTGTTCGGTCTGAGTCTGCATACACACTAGATTATACGACAGACATTCTACACCTACACTTTGCACATACATGACACTTTTCTATATTAAACTTGTTTTTGTTATAGCCAGTGTTGTGTAGTGTGTTTTGGAGAAAGAATGAGAGGGGGCTTTCAGTAGTAAGAGAGAGAGAGAGAGAGAGAGAGAGAGAGAGAGAGATCCAGGGACCGACGGGGTTTTGTAGACAGAAATCAAGAAGATCCTCAAGATAGTGATATGGGGTTAAAAGGATGTCTATTTCTCTCACCCCAGGGACGACATTATAAATAAAATACGACACTTTGCTGTCACCAAAGTGTACCTTGCAGAGTTCACTTAAATGGTCAACAACGCAAAGCGAACAATGGCCAGCTATGAATAAAGACATGCATCCTTCTGTTTCTTTGACATCATCTTTCAGTTTGTCAAATGCAATTGTTATTTGCCTTTATGTACTGAATGGTTGTTCGGCTTTCTGATGTTTCGTTGTATTCTTGAGCCTCTCAATATCATTTAACCTGGCTGCAATTGAACATTTACAATATTTGCAAAAACACTTAGTATTATCCCCTTCTACTTTTAACAACCATCTTTGAAATATAGTGTCACTGAGCCACTGTTCTCTGAAATGTTGACAATATTTCTTGCTCATTGTGAAACACAAATAAGCTTAAATGAAAGGATAATGTAGATAACACAAAATTATGAACTCGATTACAAGCTAATGTATTGACGTTTAGACTTGTCTGCAAGATGGCGTTCGATTTCAGCTAAATCGTATTAAAGGGAGTTAAATTAGTTGAATATTTTGCGGTAACATACTAAGATTGTTGTACTCCCTCGCTTCAGTTCAAATTCGGCTTTTTAGTGTTCCCAAAATGATTTTTAAAGTAATTTTTACCCACCCCAAAAAAGCACCCAAAAAATTTTGTGAAGCACTAAATTTACGCGGCCGCGCTAAAAGCATTATTGTCGCACTAAATGACTTGAAAAAGCACTAAATCTAGTGCGAAAAGCACTAAAATGGCAACACTGACTATGATCCTACATCATCAGGCATAGTTCCCCTCCTTATTGCAGATGGGGGAACATTGATCACTTATAAGAAAGAACTCCTTCAACGCTGGGCAGAGCGTGTTAGCAACATCTTAAATGCAGTCTCCTCCACCGATGATGAAACTATCAACTGCCTTCCTCAAGTCCTAATTAATGATACTCTTGCTGACCTGCCAACCACAGTGGAAGTTAGCAAAGCTATCCAGCAACTTTCCAGCGGTAAGGCGCCCGATCCTGACTCCATCCCGGCAGAGATATACAAAGGAGGTGGACCGGCTCTTATAGAGAAGCTTCATCAAGTCTATACAAACATATAGGTCAGCGGTTCTCAACCTTTTTAGGCCTATATTTTTTTTCACCATATTTTCAGAACGTCATTTCCCCCTTTCGTATTTCCTCCCTAAAAATCCACCCCCCCCCCTGCCCCTTCACAGTATACGTAACAATTGTCATAATCTCCCCACCTGTTCTAACGCGTCGTCGTCAACGGCGCCTGGCAAGTACGGCCAGGTCCACCTGTGAGTGACACTAACCACGCTGTGGTAGGAATGGTCAGTCGGTGCATGCGTGGGACATTGAGTCCACGCAGGGGCACAACTCCGACTAGCGACCACTCACAGTGGTTAGTGGCCAGACGGCCCGGTGAAGTTGTACAGGACGGACGGAATGAATGGTGCTCGTATACTTGTGTAGATGAACGATAATAGATAGAAAGCCTGTGTGAGGATAGGAGACTGTGCGCTTGTGAGTTGTATACATTACATTGATATGTCTATTGTCTATTGATTGTATTATGGCATCGATATTGTAATTGCGCGATGCATGTAATGGTTGTGATGAGTTAGACGCGTGAATAAAGTGTTTGAATTGTATTTGTAGTGTGTCACGTCAAGTCATTATGTGACAGTGTTTGTATCACATCTGTTGGTGATTACAAGCCTGTGTTATTGCTGAATGCAAGAATCTGACAGGTGTGAACGTGAGTGCATCGTCCAGCCATTTAAAGAAAGATGCGAATGTGAATGTCCATCGTCCATCTTGGAATTAGTTGTAAAATAGGATTGAACGTGTGTGTAAGCGAAAAGTTTTGGGAAAGAAAGCAACATGGAAAGTAAGTTGTTGAATGTGTTGAACGGACTACAGTGTCAGAGTCTTACTTTCAGCAATAACACAGGCTCTAATCACCAACAAGTGTGATACAAACACGGTCACAGAATGACTTGACGTGACACGCTACCACTACAATTCAAACACTTTATTCACACATCTCACTCATCACAACCATTACATGCATCGTACAATTACAATAACGATGCAATAATACATTCAATAGATATATCAATACAATATACACAACTCACAAGCGCACAGTCTTCTATTATTCCCACAGGCGTTCTCTCTATTCGCGTTCATACACTCAAGTATACGAGCACCATTTATTCCGTCTGTCTCGTCCAACGCTCCCAAGCCGTCTGGCCGCTAACCACTGTGAATCTCGCTAGTCGGGGTTTCGTCCCTGCGTGTACTGCATGATCCACGCATTCACCGACTGGCTATTCCTGATACAGTGTCGTTAGTGTCGCTCACAGGTGGACCCCTGGCCGTACTCGCCAGGCGTCGTTGACGACGACGCGGTAGAATTAATGGGGAGATTATGACAGACAGTACGACTAACAAACATACTTGACAGCACACAAACCTACAAAACTTAGTTGACAACGCATACACCACATAAACATACATGTCCTAATATTTTCTTCTTCCAAAAGCAACAGGTTTTTGTGTCATCCGAAATCGTTAGCAAGTAAAGTTCATTTTTCCGTGCAGTAACGTTCAGGCAGCCATTCTCTGGTACAGTTCTCCATCATACTCCAGAGCTCCAAAGTCACTTAAGTATTATCTTTTTTCACATATACTTTTGTGTGTAAGTCTAGGCAAAAGCTATAATTCACACCTGTCAGATTCTTGCATTCAGCAATAACACAGGCTTGTAATCACCAAAAGATGTGATACAAACACTGTCACAGAATGACTTGACGTGACACACTACAAATACAATTCAAACACTTTATTCACGCGTCTCACTCATCACAACCATTACATGCATCGCGCAATTACAATATCGATGCCATAATACAATCAATAGACAATAGATATATCAATGTAATGTATACTACTCACAAGCGCACAGTCACCTATCCTCACACAGGCTTTCTATCTATTATCGTTCATCCACACAAGTATACGAGCACCATTCATTCCGTCCGTCCTGTACAACTTCACCGGGCCGTCTGGCCACTAACCACTGTGAGTGGTCGCTAGTCGGAGTTGCGCCCCTGCCTGGACTCCATGTCCCACGCATGCACCGACTGACCATTCCTACCACAGCGTGGTTAGTGTCGCTCACAGGTGGACTTGGCCGTACTTGCCAGGCGCCGTTGACGACGACGCGTTAGAACAGGTGGGGAGATTGTGACAACAATGGAAGCTAAATTTAATAGCACATATTAAAACAGGTCTAGACGTCTATATAGAACGTTTTAAAATGACTTTCAGAAGGGTGTGACGTACAGAACCGTAAAGTATGAAGGGAAAAACAATGTCAAGTAGTCGGTACTTGTATTAACGCGATCTTGAAATAATCTTAATTCCCCCCCCCCCCCGGAAACCCTAAATCCCCCCTCCCCTCCCTGGGGGGAATTCCCCACCGGTTGAGAACCACTAATATGGGTGAACGAGACCTTGCCACAAGATTTCAAAGACGCGTCAATAGTCCACCTTTACAAACGTAAAGGAAACCGAGAATCATGTGACAACCACCGAGGCATCTCCTTGCTCTCAATTGAAGGGAAGATACTGGCCAGAATTCTTCTCAATCGCCTCACAATCTATCTCGACCAATATCCTCTGAACTGTTGACATGATTTTCACTGCAAGGCAGTTGCAAGAGAAATGTCAGGAACAGAACTCCGAAATGTTCGCCACATTCATTGACATTACCCAGGCTTTTGATTCAGTCAGCAGAGAGGGACGGTGGAATAGTATGTCGAAATATGGCTGTCCATGAAAGTTTGTCCAAAAAGTGCGGCTACTTCATGATGGTATGCAAGCAAGAGTACAGGAAATTGGTGAACTATTTTAGCCCTTTCCTGTCACCAATGGAGTGAAGCAAGGTTGTGTCCTGGCACCAACACTGATCAGCCTCATGTTTTCAGCTATGCTGACGAATGCCTTCGAAAACAATGAAATTGGAATAGACATCAGCTGCCGCATGGATTGAAAGTTGTTCAATCTCAGAAGACTGAATGTTAAAACCAAAGTTACCAGCGACACCGTCAGAGAGCTCCTGTTTGCTGATGATTGCGCTCTATATGCCAACTCAGAGGCACACATGCAACACAATGTTTCAGCTTTCTCATATGCCAGTGCCAACTTTGGGCTCAATATCAACTTGGAGAAAACTGTAGTTATGTACCAGCCAGCTCCAGGGAGTAATCACACCGTGCCGAAAATCAAAGTGAATGGTCATAGACTAAGTGTTGTGGACAAATCCACCTATCTTGGCAAGCTGCCACAATTGATGACGACGTGAATGCAGGAACCTCCAAGGCCAGCTGCACACTATACAAGAATGTGTGGTACAGAAATGGAATAACCTGCCAACAAAGATGAAAGTCTACAAAACAGTCGTACAGAGTGTATTTTTTTAATGATTGTGCAGTGTTTGAATATATTGCCGGTCCAAGTTTTGTGTTTACCGATCATGTTGCATGAACTTTACAGAGGGTGAATACAAAACTTGGACCGGCAATATTTTCAAACACTGCACAGTCATTAAAAATACACCATATATTATCCACACTACTATATGCTTGTGAAACCTAGACTGTCTACCAGCAATTAAACCACTTCCACACAGTCTGCCTTAGGAAGCTATTGAAGATTAAATTTCAAGACAAGATCCCAGACACCGAAGCCCTAGAAAGGGTGCCTCTGCCCAATGTCCACACGTTACCAATGAAGAATTAGATTCGCTGGGCTGGTCACTTAACTCGCATGCCAGACCACAGGCTCTCTAAGCAAAATTTTTTTTTTTTTTATGGCGAGCTGCGTTGTGGTAAACGCTCCCAGGCTGTCTGATGAAACGCTTTAAAGACACTCTGAAGATCTCACTAAAAGCTTTTGAAATTCATCACGACACTTGGAAGACTGCTGCCAAAGACCGAAATTCGTGACGCACATTGTTACGCAAGGGTGCAGTCACTTGTGAAGCAAACATGACTGCAAGAGCTGTGAAACAAAAACAGGCTGGACAGAAAAACCACTGCAGGAGATCCTCCTCCTGGAACGTCAAGCATTCTTTGTCCACATTGTCAAAGAACATGTCGAGCCAAATTAGGCCTTACCAGCCATTTTAGAACTCTCGATCCCATACTTTCAACCCCCCCCCCCCCCCCCTGGATGAAATGAATGGTCATCATCATTCTTGATGGACAAACAAGACAAACATTATTATGCGCAACGTGGCCATCAGATCAGTGAATGGTATGTTTGGTCGGAAGCATGCCTGTTCATCCCTTCTTTCTTTGTCAATGACATATGTTAATCTCGCCAGAAAGATCTTACCTACTATTTTCAAAGGAACTGACAATAACATTTTTCATTAAATTTATCTGCCACTTTAAATGCCATTAAGGCCATTTTCTCTGTATGGCAGGAGAGCATCGTTGTTTTACCTGTCCTTAGAAGTTTTTTTTTTTTTTTTTAGCTTGCTCTCTGCCATTTATTTCTCATAATCCCAAAATGCGAAGCTAATAATATTTCATGTTTTTTTCTACCAACTTTGAAGTCTTTCCAAATTCTTACATTGGTCTAACATTCTTGGTGTTAATTCTGGAGTGCGGAGTGACGCTTGTCGACAACCCAGACTCATTGCAGCTTTTCCTGCAGCACTAATACTTCTAGAAAAGACCTTTTTGCATCTCGGTTGGTTTAGCTAGTCTCCGTTCCTTACCATTAGACTTATTCATGGTTTGATTTTGTAGGTTTCTAACCTGAAATCCTCCCTAGTTGACTCTTACTACACGCATATTGGGCTCCAATGTTACATTATTTGCTTCCATTAAGGATTCCTGTGTTTTAAACTTGTTACTCTAGTGTTATATTTCCGCATGCGACCGAGTTAGGACCGAGTTATATCCGTGCCAAATGCAGGAGGCATGTTATTCTCGTCGTCACATTCCACGATGAACTGGTTTCCTTTCGTTTACGCGATCAGTTCCGCGTTTGCTTATACACGCACGTGAGCCTCGCCGTCTGGTGCCCATGTAATAACACATGGCACAGTGTTTGTGTACGGCGAATGTGCTGTCAGTTGATGTGTGTTTGTGGAAGCAGCCAGTGCTGGCAGCATGGTCTTGAGCTAACTGTCCCCGCCACAGCAGGCTAAATATATCCACACAGATAACCCACTCAAGCACAAAGAACACAGGACCCGTTTGCAATCGGGAAAGTGCTATTTTCAAAATCTCGTTTCAAAGAGATCCATTATTCTTGCCCTTAGTTTTATTTGAGCAGGGTGGATTTGTGGAAAGTAAAGCACAAACAACGCCATATGCATCTTGAAAACATTAAAAGAAATTTGAATAACGAAGACACAAACCATAGATTGCACAATTTGTTGCCTGGTATATTTCGCTGCATCTCGTCACATATTGCAGAAATCACACAACATAAAATAACGTAATTAGACAAATCCTTCAAGCTGAAATATACACATATTCACACACTAATTTCACTTGTCTAGCACGGTAATTTTAAAACTGACTATCATGTCTTTCTGTGTGCACAAAACTGGCTTATGCAGATAAATCATGATGGCTTCTGCGACCTTTTACAAGCGAATATTTTGTGTATATTTCAGCTTGAAGGATTTCTCAAATTACTTTATTATGTTGTGTGATTTCTGTTGTGTGAATAAATTATTATGTTGTGTGATTTCTGCCGTATGCTCCTGACGAGATGCAATTAAAAATGTCAGGCAATATTTCGTGCAATCTATTGTTTGTGTCTTCGTTATTAAAATTCACTACGGTAAAACATTGGTTTGAATTAACATAAATAATAATTGACATGAAAATAGCTCTATATATTTGTGCTTTACTGACTACACTGCCGGCTTCCTGGCCTAGAGGTTAGCGACTTCTCTCCGTAATCTCGTATACTCTCTTAAGTAACGTGACGACGGTGAGAATCAGCAGTGGTTCGAATCGCGTCGGTAACTTACGGGGTATGTGAGCCGGCTGCTCAGAAAGCAATGGCAAACTACTGAGCGTAATCTTGCCAAGAAATCAACAATCAGCTGAAAGATGCTGATGTTGACAGCGATGTCCTGTAAAGGATATGCAAAACATCTACACTAAATCATTTGATCAAGGGAAATTAATAGAATGTTCCAAAATTTAAACATTAATGAGGTCTGAGAATAATACATAATAAAACATATAATGGCAATATGATGCCCTAAATATCGGTTCGGTGGTCATGAAATACCAGAGGTTCCATATGTTGATGACACACTATTACTATCGACATCACAGAATGGCACAGAAAAACTAATAACCTCAACCCAACAAATAGTGAAAATCACAACTTGTATGTATCTTAACATAGCAAAAACAAAGATAAGACTAATGGAGAAATAAATATACGTCAACGAGGTAAAATTGGCTGTGGAGGACAACTTCGAATATCTTTGATCATTAATTACCAACAATGGTGACACAATGAAGACGAATATCTATTGCTTTTCAAAAAAAAAAACTAAAACAACTGTAAGACTTGGACACATACTAAACAATCTGAACAGCGCATGAATACCTTTGAATATAAATGTTATAGACGGATTCTAAGAACATACTGGATACAGAAAAGAGCAAATGCAACCATACGAGAAGAGCTGAGTATTAAAGAAGGTTGGCTACTAAAGACGACAAAACAAAGAAAATTGAAATATTTGTCAAGTAAACTGTCATGACAGTGTTTTTTTTTTTTAAATAGTTGCATATCCTTTACAGGACGTTGCAGTCAACACCAGCATTTTATTGCTGTAGTTGTTGTCTTGCAAGTTTTACGTTCAGTACTTTGCCATTGCTTTCTGAATGACCGGCTCCCATACCAACACGGTCTGCTGCCAAATCGGTCACCGCTGTGTTTCGAACGCCGGTTAGCGGCATTACGAGTCGGTTCCACAACGTCATCGCCACGGAGATCGACGATGAAAGTGGAGAGAACAATCATGGAGAGGTATATGCCCGGGATGAGAGGAAGAGGAAGACCAAAGAGAAGATGGGTGCAGGATGTGGCGGATAATCTCAAGATGGGTGTATCGGATGCGGGACATCTTGTTTATGACCGAGAAGTTTTCCGGACGGTTGTTATGGGAGCGAAGTTTTGCAAGGGACATGCTACTGAATGAATGAATATAATGGAAAGAACATACAGCCATAAGAATTGAAAACCACACGAGAACTTGTCAACACATTATACAAGGTGTTAGACAGGGTTGCATACAATGACTCTATACGTTCAAATTGTTTAGCCGAATAATAATGAGATCTATACAAGACTTGCCAGAAATATCTATTAGTGTGAAAAATGTAAAGGGCTTGCAATATGCTGATGACAGTTTTGATAATTGAAAATGCACCGTAGTAACAATTTATATATATATATATATATAATTGTTACAGAAAGTCAAATCATTCACTAGGGCATGTTTCCTTAGCCATTCGATGAGCATTCTCAAGAGGATAGAGACGGGTGGATCCGAAGAGAGTGGTTGCTGTCTCTGGAGCGGTCTCGGCTGGCAAAGATTAGTTTCATCTTCGTGCCAAGGCATGCGGGGGTACAAGGAGATGAGCGGGCTGACAAGCTCGCAGGTAAGGCTACTGTGGAGGGCGGACGCGTCATGGACCAGTCTGACATTCTGAATGCTCTACGAGAAGTAAGATGTTTGCGAGAACTAAGTGATGAGCATGAATCTACAACCATGTCAGACTGCGAGAACAGCAAATTAAAAGAGGTGTGGCCAAACAAGAACACTACGCAGGAAGCCAAAGAAGATTGATAAACCAACACAGAACTGGTGTCGTTAGCAGCTACACGCTGCGGGATTTGCTGAGGAGGGGATCCGAACACTTATGGACTGAATGGTTCGATGTGCAATGAGGATGATCTGTCGACTAACTAACTAAAAAGATTAAAACTGTTAGTTAGTTAGTTAGTTAGTCGACAGATCATCCTCGCTGCACATCGAACCATTCAGTCCATAAGTGCTCGGATCCCCTCCTCAGCAAATCCCGCAGCGTGTAGCGGCTAACGACGCCAGTTCTGTGTTGGTTTATCAATCTTCTTTGGCTTCCTGCGTAGTGTTCTTGTTTGGCCACACCTCTTTTAATTTGATGCTCTAGCAGTCTGGCCATTGTTGTAGATTCACAGTCATCACTTGGTTCTCGCAAAAGTCTCACATCACGTAGAGCATTCAGAATGTCAGCCTGGTCCATGGCGCGTCCGCCCTCCACAGTAGCCTCACCTGCGAGCTTGTCAGCCCGCTCATTTCCTTGTACTCCCGCATGCCCTGGCACGAAGATGAAACTAATCTTTGCCAGCCGAGACCGCTTCAGAGGCAGCAACCATTCTCTTCGGATCGACCCCTCCTCTATCCTCTTGATCATGTTCATTGAGTCGCTAAGGAAACAAGCCCTGGTGAATGTCTGTGTCTCGAGCCATGTTATTGCTTTACTTACTGCCATGACTTCCATGGTCAGGCTACTTGTGGTTTCAGTGAAAGCACCAGAGTCCTCCTTCACAATTCTCCCTCCGGCCCGAGCTGTAAAGGCCCATGAGCTTCTCACATGTCGGACGACCGACCCATCTGTGTAGATGACCGCGTCACCGTCTAGCGAATTCTCGAAAATCAACGCTTGTACTTCAGCCTCAACAGCAGCCGGATTTTCTTGTCTGCATTTTCTATCTAATTGGATGCAAACTGAAAAGGATGTGCAGAAGTCTGTTGGCACTTGCACCCACTCCTCGCCAGGTTCTAAGTCCTCAAGTGAACACACCTGTTGAAGAATGTCTTCGGCTTGACCCATCCACGACCGTCCTCTTTTTAACCTGCTGCCCTTCACCTTCCTAATTTCACTATGCAGTGGATGTTGTGTGTTTGCGTTAATTCTGAGGTAGGCGCGTGCCCTGCAAACTTGTATTCTCTCTTCAATGGTTGGAAAATCAAGAAGGTAGCGCATCGCCCTGCATGCTGTATCTCTTGTACATCCAAGAATAATGCGCATAGCTTCATTCTGTATCCTTTCCATCCTTTCTATCTGCTTATGGCTGAGAGTCAAGATTGCCATTGCATAAAACTGTTAATATGAGGAACAGAAAAACAGAAGTAGGGTAATTACAAAGAAAAACGCCCTATTGAATGCAACATCAAAATCAATAAATAAATGAAAAATGAAACTAATCGATGTTGTTAATTATTTGGGTACTTAAAATGATAGCAGATGGAAGATGTACTAAGTAAGTTAAATGAAGAATGGGCTAAACATAGGCTACATTTCATAATTTAAGAATATTCTCTGCAATATATCTTTGTTATACGGTGTGAGAAAAAATATTCCCCAAGAGCTATATTGTGCCAGTCCTAAGTAGTATGTCATGTTGTATTCAAGTCTCAAATATGGATCCAGATCCATAATATTTTACTATATGAAGGGTATAGCTCCGCATAGAAAGCGGAGCCAAAGCAGACCACATTTATGAAAAATTGGCGGGTATTTTCTTGGGTCTGGTTTTCACTTCCGGTTGACTTCCGGTGTCTCCCGATGCACGCGCCCACCCTCGGTACCCCCCGAACGCCTCCACCGGCCACCTCGGCTTCCCTTGACCGGTTCCGAGACCATTCAAAGACAGCGAGGCAAGCCCCGGGCATGTGGAATACTTATATAGTTAAGTAGACCAAATAGGCACCGGCACCTAGGTTCGAGTCCCAGTGTGTGTTTGTGTGTGTGTGTGTGTGTGTTTGTGTGTGTGTGTGTGTGTGTGTGTGTGTAGGGGTAGGCCGATGTGAGGGGCGTGATGGAATAGGCCCCTACCCCTGATATTAGTCTTTGCCCCCTCAGAGGAGGGCCACCAACCCATTCCTACTGAGAGGAAAATGGAGAATGGCGAGCCACAAGGTCGATCAAATGTATAAACTACACTTTGATCTGACCCGAAAAATAGCTTGGGCATATTCAACTATAGTAAAAAAGACTGAAGCCAGATTACGGCTAATAATTCTATATATGGGTATATTACCACAATTAATAAACACGTAATAACATATAAATAGTGATTAATTCTAGACAAAACAACACTAGAGACCAGACTCAATAGTGTACATTCAATTGAATTAATATAATCAGTGAAATTCGCAAATTAATCATTAAACCAATATTTTTTAAAGATAACGCTAGTTACTTTCCTTGTGTATTTTGGAAATAGTTATGTCCCTGGATATGTGCAGTAAACGGCAGTATTTTACATAACTGAGTAGGACTAATGAAAATAACTTGCTTTAGAATTAACGCCCGATAATGAATTCTGGAATGTAGCGATTATAAATGCGCTAAAACGATTGAACACATCGCGGAAGTTGTAAACAAAGAGTGTAAGGTACTTTGCTTGGGTGGTGAGTATGTAAACAATCCGAAATAACCGGAAATAGCAACTGTCAATTACTGCCAATATAGTACCATGCGGTGTATGGCAGTGGGGTATTTCAGCCTGAGGAATTAAAGCCGCCTGGCTAGTGCAATCGCCGCGAACTGTGCAGGTTAGGATATTCCTTTTGCCCGCGACAGAAAACCGGAAATATAAACAGAAAAGCAACTCAGAAATTGTACATACAGAAACGAAAAAAATCCGAGGAAAATGCCGGATGTTTGACAAAGCGGCTTTTATTTTGATGTAGTCTCGCAAGAATTTGAAAAACAACATGCTGCTAGCAAACCGCCGAAGTTGTAAACAAATATTGTAAGGTACTTTGCTTGGGTGGTGAGTATGTAAACAATCCGAAAAGACCGGAAATAGCAAGCGGCTTATATTTTGTCGGAGTCTCGCAAGAATTTGTAAAACATCATGCTGCCGGCAACCAGCCGAAGGTGTAAACAAATATTGTAAGGTACTGCTAACTAATTATGCTTGTTGTAATGTAATGCAGTGATAAACTATCATCAACGGCATGTGACTTGCCGACTGGCGTAGGCTCTCCATAACTCTCGATCTTCCACTCTAAATTGTCCTGCCCCGCAGCGCGTGTGCGTGTGTATGTGTGTGTGTCTGCATGTATGTTTCTGCACATGCGTGCGTGAGTGTGTGTGTATGAGTTCGTGCGTGTGTGTGTGTGTGTGTATGTGCCGTGTCATGCCACGAACAAATGTATGCTTCGTACTATAGCTACGTGTCTATCTTTTATATATTGCACTAAAGCTTTAATGCAATGCATTTACAGGACATAGCAGTCAGCCCCAGCATTCTGTTGATGTACGTGCTTCCTGGGCAAGTTTGCAGTGCTTTCTGAACATCCGGCACCCATGATCTTCTGTAGTGTCTGGCATCATGATTACCATCATCATCATCATCCTCATCATCCTCATCATCCTCATCATCATCATCTTCATCATCATCATCATCATCATCATCATCATCATCATCATCATCATCATCATCATCATCATCATCATCATCATCATCATCATCATCATCATCATCATCATCATCATAATCATCATCATCATCATCATCATCATCATCATCATCATCATCATCATCATCATCATCAATACGTTGTCAGGTGGAGAATGAAAATCAGTCATTTGAACGAATGCGGTATATGCCCCACACAGGTAGTAATCCTAGATAGCTGAATACCTGGTCATTCATCATCATCATCATCATCATGTGCCATATCGGTAAGCGTGGGCGGTCATGGCTCGTCTATCTAATACATACACCCTCATTCCAGACGCATAGCATTTACAGGTCGGTAAAGCGTCAATACATTTACACGACATCGCAGTCAACTTCAGCATTCTTTTTGTGTTTGTAAATTCTTCGCAAGATTGCCAGTGTTTTCTGAAGAACCCAGCACTCATACCTTTTCATAACAAGGTGGTCTGCCAAATCGCTATCAGTATTCTTTCTACTTTGTGTCTGTGCTGACGAAAACTTTCTAGCCACAAGACTCAGTGGTCACATGTACACAAAATCTGCTGACCAAGTGGTCATGTATTCATGTGGCATCGTGGCTGTATAGTGGATACGGGGGCAGAAAAGACACTAGCGAAGATGTCACCTGGGCTGAATGGTGGAGACATGGGGTGGAAAACTGATTAGCGAGGAGGCCACCGAGGCTGAATGATCCTATCAGAAGTGGTAATGGGAAACCCATACCACGTGGCTAAAACCGATCAAAGATAGCGCTGTATCCGGTCACGTGTCTTATGGGATACATCCGAAACTCGTGACTAATGACTCAATCGGTCAAAGATGCAGTCACACCCGGTCACATGACCAGACAATGCATAATATTCTGCTGAGTCATGCTACGTCAGCAAATAGCGTGTATAAGACGGTCTGCATTCGTCGAATAGAAGTACCAGTCTCAGGGAACAGCAACCAGTTCACAATGTTACAAGTCGCTAATGGTAAGTTTTTGTGTGTGGATAAATCTGTCACATTTTCGTTGTGTTTCTCGAGGTAGGCATACAGTTAACCTAACAATACTAGTATAATAAAGAGATATATGGTGCTAATCGCATATAACTGGAGTATGTGCTCTGCTTTCTGCGACACCAATCAACACGTGCACATGGCTGATTCATCAAGCCTACATACAGAAAGTAGTGTCCTTAGTACCGGCAATGTCCCACAAGGAGTACATCGAGCACTGATTTTTGCATTTGCCAATAGCAACTAATGATACAGCCGAGACACGAGTGTAATGACCCAGTAGGTCAAATACAGAGGTAATGGAAGAAACCAACGTGGAGACTAACCCACAAAATAGCCAAGAAGGGGAAAGAAATTCGTTCTGGTGCATGTGTGGTCGGCGAGTGCCGCGACTAGAGATTGTCTTCTTCTGTCAACTGGTCGTTATATACACAGTCATTGGCGTATCACTATTCGATATGTCTCGAGACAGCGTCGACGCAGTCGAGGGCAAGTTGTGGATCGCTCTTCTAAGCAGCTGTCTGAGTTACATGCTACCAAAGCCTAAAATATGAGCTTCTACCTGACATTACCGAGTAATGCTTCGCCGAACATGTTTCCAAAGAACACACCAGGTCACTATTTCGTCAAGTTACCGCAGACTATTGAGGTGAGTCACCATTTCGAAGTGGGTCTGGCCGAAATTCAATTCCCCAACTACTACTGCAATGTGCTAGAGAATGAAGTATGGCTAAGATACATCCCACCAAACGGTAGAGTGATAAGAAAGGCGTGTCCGCCGGGCCTGTACAGTTCACCAGACGTGTTTATAGCTGCACTGAATCGCCTAATGAAAGATCGGAACGTGGACGATCAGCTATGTGTTCTATTCCATTTCGAAAATGCATCAAAGAAAGTCATCGTGAAAATACTCGAACCCGGGGCCACTATTAAATTTAGTGAGAAGTTGCAAGAGATACTAGATAAATTGAAGGTGAAAGGGCGATAGACCTGAATAACGACCTGCAAAATATCTACGTATACTGCGATCTCATTGCGGCGAGACCAGTCGGAGACGTCATGGTCCCACTACTAAGGACGGTTCCTATCATGAATCAGCGCTCGACCTCAGTGTTTCGCACCTACGACGACAAACCACACTACATACCGCTGAGTCGTTACTCCTTCGACACGGTGAAAATACTTCTAACCACTGATACGGGCACAAAGGTCCCATTCACTACCGTCAGTGCTGACGTTACATTTTCGAGTTCGGAAGAGATCAGATCTAGAATAATGGTGAAATACGTGGTGGTACGTCGAAACCCCAGACTGTCCGAAGACATGATGTGCCCAACACGCAGATGATTGATGCCTCGGTTATCTACAATACTCAGATATCAGCCCACCAAGCAGGAGACCAGTTTTATGACTACATGCTAAGTGGCATGTACATACCAGGCTACCAACCGAAAAAAAAAACCAACCTACTCAGACAATGGTGTGAAGAAATCCAGAAACAACATAAAATGTGTATAGCTCTGTATGTGAAAATAAAATGTGGTGATGATATTATGTATACCACCTCATATCACATCATCCATTTCGTATAATGACATTATGCATTTTTATTCTTGAAAAATGTACTGAAATACTGTAAAATGTGCTGAAATACTGTCAAATAAACAGGCATATATTATAAGTACGTCTTGGTTGTTGAATTTTTTTTTTAGTGTTTACGGTGTATATAGTAGTCATGTGATGAGAGAATGATACATATTGGTGACAAATTCAAGAAATATTTCAACAAAACTAAGGAAACGGGTTAACCAAAGTAGGAAAAAACTGTTGACCATAGTCTGAAATATCTCAACCAAAATTATGAAAAGTAGGAAACTTTGCAAAACGTAGGAAAATCTGTTACCCAAAAGGGACAAATATTTGGCCACATTTCAATCAAATTTATGAAAAGTAGGAAAATTTGTTAACCAAAGGGCACAAAATCTTGACCAAGTAAGAAAATTTGTTAATCAAATGTGAGAAGTGTGGCCAAATTTCAACCAAACTTATAAAAAAACAAAAGTAGGACACTTTTGTTAACAAAATATGAAAATGTTTAGCCAAAGATCAACCAAACTTATGTGAAGCCCAGCCAAACTTATGAAAAGTAGAATCATTTGTTAACCAAAGGGGCGAGAAATTTGGTCAAAGTGTAACAGAGCACCATCTCTGTTGGGGATTTAGTGAGTTAATGGATGCTGTGCAAAATGGGGAAATAGGTTTGTGAACGCGTGAGCACGATTAGTTTTAGGTATCTAGGGTTGCTCACGCGTTGACGTAAACAGTCTTCCATATATTAGCCATCTATAAGAACAAGACATATGATTTTCATCTGGACGGTATTTTTATAAACTGATGTCAAATAAACTTGAATACATCGTCAAGTTAGACTTTGTTATCTATCGACACGTGCCATCAATTGTATACAGCAGCCTTGTTCTCCTATAACACTGTTATAAAAGTTCAACCACACTCATCAACAGATAGGAAACTAGGAAAAATAGAACAGGTTAGCCAAATTTCAAACCAAACTTATAAAAAAATTGGAAATGTTGTTAACCAAACGTGAAAAGTTTGACCAACTTTCACCAAAACTTATGAAAAGTAGGAAATTTTGTTGTCCAAATGTGAAAAGTTTGGTCAAATTTCACCCAAACTTATAAAAAGTAGGAAACTTTGTTAACCAAATGTGAAAAGTTTGGCCAAATTTCAAACAAACTCATAAAAATGTAGGAAACTTTAGTAACCAAATGTGAAAAGTTTGGACACATATCATCCACAGTCATAAAAAGTAGGAAATTTTGTTGACCAAAATGTGAAAAGTTTGGCCAAATTTCAACCAAATCCATAAAAAGTAGGAATTTTTTTTGACCAAATGTGAAAAATTGTGGCCAAAGTTAAACTAAACTTATAAATATGTCACCCAAACTTATGAAAAGTGGAAAATTTTGTTGTCCAGATGTGAAAAGTTTGGCCAAAATTCAAACGAACTCATAAAAAAGGAGGAAACTCTGTTAGCCAAATGTGAAAATTTTGGCAAAATTTAATCCAAACTTATAAAAATTGGAAATTTTGTTAACCAAATGTGAAAAGTTTGACCAAATTTCACCCAAACTTATGAAAAGTAGGAAATTTTGTTGTCCAGATGTGAAAAGTTTGGCTAAATCTCACCCACACTTATGAAAAGTTGGAAACTTGGGTAACCAAATGTGAAAAGTTTGGACACATTTCATCCAAAACTTATGAAAAATAGGAAATTGTGTTAAAAAATATGAAAAGTTTGGCCAAATTTCAAACAAACTCGTAAAACGTAGGAAACTTTGTTAACCAAATGTGAAAAGTTTGGCCAAATTTCAACCAATCCATAAAAAGTAGGAAATTTTGTTGACCATATGTGAAAAGTTTGGTCAAATTTCAACCAATCTTATAAATATTTCACCCAAACTTGTGAAAGGTAGGAAACTTTGTTAACCAAATGTGAAAAGTCTGACCAAATTTCATCCACACTTATAAAAAGTAGGAAACTTTGTTAACCAAAAGTAAACATTTTTTGGTCAAGTAAAGAAATATTTCAGCCAAAACTTATGTAAAATAGGAAATTTTGTTAACAAAATATGAAACGTTTTAACCAAATTTACACAAACTTATAAAAAGTAGGAAAATTCCTTAACCAAATGGGAATAAAAATATTGCACGTTGTCATTTGATATCCCCAACCTACTAGAGATATTCGCCTGTCCCCTATGAAAACAACAGCTGTATTTTTGAAAATTAATTGTATCTTATGTAATAAGTCACTATGGTTAAATGAAAAAATAAAATTTCAACAATAAAATTATACAAAAATTAACAATTAAATTTCTCTTTATGTTTCCAAATTGAATATTTCATGTACAGGTTTCATGTACAGGTTTCAGTACAGAATGTTTCATCAACAGGTTGATTTGACTCGCAACAAGGTATTTCCTCCAGATGCAAGTTGTGGTAAATAGATGGTACCCATGGCTGGTTTCAAGACCATTTGGTACTGTATCTTGCCAATACTTTGTAGAAATAGATGAAAAAAAGGGGGGGGGGGGTAACTAGGATATGACTTCCTTGTCGTTGTTGGAAAAATAACCGATGGATTGTTTCCCTTTCTTGATTGATTATATAGATATCATACCAACTTATAGGTTGAAGCCAGTGTTTGGCCTCCATCTCTTTTTAAAATCATCATCGCCAAAATTTTCCCTCGCCTGTGACTCCAGTGCTGTAAGATTAAAAAAAAAAAAAAAAGCCATGTACATCATGACAGAATATACGTTTCATTGTAACAAACACCCAGAGAACACAATGGAAATAAAGGATGGAGGAATGCTCTCTACTAGTTAAGCTGTCCTTAAACCTCTGTTGACGAGTGGGGTATCTATTTATTGCTCGTAAAACTGATTCGTCCACTAGCCGGGGGTTCGGGACTGTTCCATCCAAACTGACCCAACAACATGCCCCTTCACTATACGACGAACAATACAAAACACAGACACCCAAAAATATACTCTCACCCACTTTGGAAACCCACCCATACAATGAAAGTACATATAATCTATCCATCTAGACTAATAAGGAATCCTCCACTGACTATTTGTCCACCCTCCTAACTTTTAGAAGTCGGGGGTTTAAACCCCTGTTCCAAAATTTTCTTCTAGTGACAAGCAAGCACTGCACGATTTACTGAGTATATAAATGGTTATTTAGGCAGTCCCACGAATTGGCTTTGCTGACATGATATGCAAAGCTTACATGCTATCTGAAGATATGGGGTGTCCACCTCTCTTCCCCCATTATATTATACAAACAAACATAACATCACTCCCCTGCATATTCATGAAACAGATTACATAAAATTCACACACGATATGTATGAGTACATGTATAAATCTGAAAAATGTACCCTTAAGTACACCATAGTTCACTAGATGTCTTTTCAAGACAAGTCTCTAACCTAGAGAATATTGGTTCGAATATGAAGATATAGTAAACAGATTGTCTGCATAATAATTGCAAATGATAGTGAGACATTCTTCACCAAATATATTAGCACCATAGCAGAATATGAATTGTAAGCATAGGAATATTTAGTAGTGGTATAGGTACGTTCTTTGTGCAAAGTTCGAACCTCAGGCTATCTTCTCAAAGAAGTAATTTTGCTGTTACCAAATTCAACACAAATACATAGAATACGTGTATTCTGTTTATCATATAATACAGGTATTAACATTCAAAAAGCAATAACATCTTACCATAAGCACTAAAAGGCACAAATGGGCAAAAAACCTATTCCCGTGTAACTACATCTGATTTGGTCAATATTCAAAACTCAAGTGACAATGCCTAGCCTGACCAGGTTTAACTGGCCGCTAATAAATCTATTTCGAGCTGCTGCACTACATTCCTATATAATGGAAAACAATACACGTGAAAACGCCACTTCTTAGAAACGTTGTCTGTAAATTGAGGAGACAGGCAAATTATGTCACAGTTATCATGGTATCAGTTAGTGTGTCTCGAATGGGGAAAACTAGTATTGTGTTCGTTGAACCAGGCGCCAAAGTAAACAGTGAATACTATTATGAACATGTTATGAGACAAGGTTTGCTGCCTGTAATTCAGGCGTCATGTTGTCGCCATAACTGGACATTACAACAAGACGGAGCTCCATCTCACACAGCCAGAAATACGATCAACTTTCTTCGTCAGGAGAATGTTAACTTAATCGAGCCATTCATGTGGCCACCGAACAGTGATGATTTAAACACAGTAGATTATGCTATATGGGGTGCTTTGCAAGAAAAAGTCTACCTTCGGCGAAAATTTACCACAGTTGAGCAGCTCAAGTAGGCAATAATTGAAGAATGGAGAAATCTGTGGCAGCGCTTTATTGACAGTAGCATAATCGAGTGGCGTCGACGCTTAGAAAAACTCGTTGAGAAGCAAGGATGACACATTGAACATGATTTCTGGTTAGCTAAATACTTGGCAAACAAAATTACATGAAACAATATAATTAATTAAATTATATTTTTAAATCACTCGTATGCTACAAGATGTTCTCACTTTTGTTTTACCCATGATTAATCGTTAATATTTATTAACGATTCAGTTATCAGTTATCAGTTGGGGTATCTTCATTGCACTCCGGACAGGTCCAGAGGTGCTCAGATCCTCCCCCCAGCATAAGCATCAGCGTTCGGTGGCTAATAGTGCCAGTTCTGTGTTGGTTAACGAGGCACCTCGTTTTCCCGATGTACCTCTCGTGTCTGGCCGTGCCAATTCTTACTCCCAAATCTTTCATTCTGGACAGCGATGTGGATTCACTGACGTCAAAGTCTTCTGTTCTCGACATGTATTTAAGGACGTTAATAACATCGGCACGATCCATGGGATGGTCATCTGCAGGGGGTGCGGAGCCAGCCAGTTTATCATCTCGTTCATTTCCCGGGACAAAGATGAAGGTGACTTTACGGACAAGAGACTTCCTCAGCGACTCAGTCCACTGTCTACGTACAGATCCAGCTTGGACCTTCCAAATTATGCTCATTGAATCACTTAGTACACACACGTTGGTATAATGCTGTACTTCTAGCCATAGGAAAGCCTGTGTTACTGCCATCACCTCCATCGTCATGCTGCTCGTGGGCATAGTGTGAGCAACACTGGATTCATGGACGGTTCAGCCCGCTGAATGCCCATGCACGTCTCCGCTTCTTTACAACAGATCCATCTGTATAGATGAGCACTTGGGGGTTGTCTGCGTGTTCATTGATGGGCGCGTTGACCTCTGCATTGACAGTGACAGGATTCTGTTCTCTGCACCGTCTGTCAAGTGTGATAATGCAGGAGAAGGTGCACTTAAAAGCTGGAGGCACCGGCACCCATTCCTTGCCGGGGTTGATACTGGTAGTAATGCAGACGTGTCTGATGATATCCTCCGCCCGACCCATCCACGATTTGCCCCTCTTTAGCCTGTTGCCCTTTTCTCTGAATATATCTTCATGAAGAGGGTGCTGGTCATCCGCACTTATTTTCAAGTATGCACGAGCTCTCCAGATCTTGATCCTGTGGTTCGTTGTCTGGAAGTCAAGGAGGTATCTCATCGCTACACAGTTGGTGTCTCTCGTGCAGCCCAAAATGATGCGCATGGCCTCGTTTTGTATCTTTTCGAGTCTTCCAATCTGTGTAGGGCTGACAGTAAGGATGGCCAGGGCATACTCGAGGGGTGAAAGCACAAGTCCTTGGAACAGAAGTATTAGCCGTCTTTGCTCGATATTGGTAGTCGCCATGACTCTCATTGCTGACAAACCTATCGAGCTTTCATTATGACATAATCGACAAGATCTCTGAAAGACAGGCTACGATCAAGCCTCACGTCAAGATATGTCATCGACTGGGTTCTACTAAAAATGCTCCCATCCATTCTCACTGCCAGCAGGTCTGTGTTCACAATATGGTTGTTTAGGGAGAACCATGCAACCGATGCCTTTGCAGGGTTAACAATGGCACTGGCATCCGCACACCATGAGGAAATTCTATCTAGTTCGCCCTGCATATCATTGGCAACCGTCTGTCTATCTCGACCCTGTTGATACACGAGAATGCCATCAGCAAATGACAGAGTCCTATCCCTCCCGTCCAACTGTTGTTCAGTGATCGGCACCGTATTCACGTTGAATAGTACTGGTGACAGTGGTAAACCCTGCGGCAATCCTGGACATATCGTTGTCGGCTCAGAAGACCAACCCCCACATCTTAGCACCACCTTCCTTTTGAGCAGAACTGCAGCTATCCATCGTACAATGTGAGGGGACACTTTCAGTCTGAGGAGTGTTTGCATCAAGTGCTCGAAGGATACTTTATTGTATGCGTCCTCTAAGTCTATGGCGGCCGCACATGTCTCTTCTCTGACCTGAAATCCTTCGTAAACATCTTGAGCAAAGACTGCCGCATTCACCCATGACTCTTTGTTACGTCAGTATCCCCCAAGTGTGGGTGGGAAGCAGCCGAGTTGTTCCAAATCACAAACAAGTATGTGTGCTACAATTTTCTCCAGTAGCTTGCCAGCAGTATTCTGCATCGTAACGATTCTGTAGCCGCTTATCTTTGAATGGTCTTTGTTCGGTTTTGGCAGCGGCAGCAAGTAGCCCTGTAGCCTTTCCTCTTTGATCTGACCCCTCTGGATACTGGTGTTGAATTCTCTGGCCAGTTCTTCCATGTCATCATCTGACATCACCAGTAGGTCACCATATCGGATTCCGTCTGGGCCTGGGGCGGTGTTAGGTGATTTCTTGAGCATCGCACGTATTGTCTCAGCTGTGATTATGTATTCTTCGTCTGTCCCTACCCCATTGGACAACTGAGAGAGTGTCGTTGTGGTCCTCAGTCTGGCGGGCTCGTCTTTCTGGTCAGTCTGCTCTATGTAACGTGCAAGAAGGCGTTACCTTTATCCGCATCCGTGCCTTGAAAGTCTGAAATACCCCTACGTTGTGCAGCACCGTTCATGCTCTTATGGAGGCGCCAGAATGTCGTAAGAGCGACGATATGTTGAAGGGAGTCCGGGCGCGCGTGCACGAACTCCGTTGCACGGTCCAAACTCCATTCCTTATTAACGATTAATTTTTTTCAAAGATTAATTGAAAACTTTTCTCCCATCACTTATACAAATGAACCGGAAGTCTAAAAGTAACAACATGGCAGCGGAGACATATAAACAAATGTCCGGACGATTACATGGACATTTTAGTTTTAAAGTATTGACTGATGGAAATATTGAAAATGCTGAAAAGATTTAATGCGTTCATTGTGATAAATCGTTTTCCTACCATGGTTCTAACACCTCGCTTACTTACTACCTTCAACAACAACAAACATCCACTACAGTATCAGAAACTTCAGCTGAGATGGTCTATTGCAGCTTCGTCGCCTTCTTCGAAGCTGGCTACGTTGAGTCACTTTTTACGTTCGTGATAGACCGGATGTTTCAACTTATGACGTCATCACCTCTTACAACGACAAAAGACAGATATTTCAGCAATACATTACACAACATACAATACAAACTAGCTTTATAGTACATAGTACATAATAAGTACAAATACTTAGTGCAACAACAAGCACTCTCGCTATTCTACAACTCCTACTATTACCACAACTACAACAACAACAACAACTACTACTACTACTGCTGCTACTACTACTACTACTACTACTACTACTACTACTACTACTACTACTACTACTACTACTACTACTACAACTACTACTACTACTACTACTACTACTACTACTACTACTACTACTACTACTACTACTACTACTACTACTACTACTACTTCTACTACTACTACTACTACTACTACTACTACTACTACTACTACTACTACTACTACTACTACTACTACTACTACTACTACTACTACTGCTGCTGCTGCTGCCGCCGCCGCTGCTGCTACTACTACTACTACTACTACTACTACTACTACTACTACTACTACTACTACTACTACTACTACTATTACTTTTTTGCTACTATTACTACTACTACTGCTACTACTAATGCTACTCTAATACTACTACTAGTCCATCTCCATCTCTATTTTTCTCCCTTTTCTACTACTACTACTACTACTACTACTACTACTACTACTACTACTACTACTACTACTACTACTACTACTACTACTACTACTACTACTACTACTACTACTACTACTACTACTACTACTACTACTACTACTACCAATATTATTATTACTTGTATTACTGAACCATACCGTCGGAGGTCGCAATATGCGGGAAAGCTTGATCGCCCATGCCAGCCGGTAAGACACATGATGATGATGTTGTTACATCTGCTTTTCTCCGCTAATGTTAATATTGGCGAAAACTTCTGTTACTACAAATATTAATACTATTTCTATTACTTAGATAGCCTATGACAATTATGTAAACCTAAGACCAAAAGAATAATACTCATACAATTACTACATACACACGTGCATGCCTGTTTGCAAGTACAAAATATCTAATCCGTCGCAGGAATGCTGTTGTTTTGGTACGGAACCTATCATATTTGCGCGCGTGGTACAACCAATTTGTCTCAGTAAGCGCAAGCCGCATGTTTTTCACCCACAGATACCCATCTACCGCTCATGCCATTGTCAGCGCACCTTATTATATTTTTTTATTTATTAGTTAAAGTTAAGTTAGTTGCACATTCTTTACAGACATAGCAGTTAATCCCATTACATTTTCCCGTCCATTTGTTTCTTTATTTTTATATATCACTCTTTATGTTTTTGGTTTGTTTTATGTTTGAAGCTCTGTGACATGTAATCCCACCTTTAAAAAACAGCGGTCTTTTATTATTAAATATATATAAGGAAACCAATCGTTTCTAACGCTCGGATCCACAAAACACCCTTATGTTCCGCCGGGAACCCGTTAAACGATGAGTTTATTAAGAATATATAAGAGAAAAAAACAATCAATAATTAAACGACCCCTCGCTCCTGTTGTACACCCCGAGGGATCACTGGACTGCCTCTTACATCGTCGCTCACTTTAGCCACCACCGTGTCACTACAGTACCCTCCCTACAATTTCAGGTGTCACTTGACCACCCCATGGCCACTTGACCGCCTCTTTGCCACCTCTTGACCACTTCATAGCTCACTTTAAACACTACCGTATCACTACAGGTACCCTTCCCTACAATGTACACGGTCACTTGACCACTCCTTGACCACTTAACCACCTCTTGACCATGTCATCACTCACTTTAACCACCACCGTGTCACTACACGTACCCTCCCCTACAATTTAAGGGGTCAATTGACCACTCCATGACCACTGATCACTTCTTGACCACCTCTTGACCACGTCATCGCTCACTTTAATCACCACCGTGTCACTCACTACACATACACTTCATTACAATTTAGGGGGTCACTTGACCACCCCTTGACCACTTGACCACTTGACCACACCCACTTTGATGAGTAAATAGACTACGCTTAGTTTTTGAAGAAAATAAATCAAGGAGTTATCACCCTTTGAGGAGGAGCAGGAGGCTAATCGATTTCATCCTCAAAAGGAGGTCGTAGGGCACGTACTATACTACTTCTATGTCAACATCATCATCTTCTTCCATTCTGGCATTAAGCATCGTGGGGAGGAATAGGTGACTTTCAAGCGCCCGATGGGTGGCACTGGACAGTGTCAGTCCGTTCGATTTTCCTCTTGGACACCTTATTACTCCCGTGTCACATCTTATTTTTTTTTTTTTTTTGGGTGTAGTGCCTGTGCCGTAACTGATGGTGTTTAATTCTAACAAGATGGTTGAACCATTTGATCTTCTACCTTTAATCGTATATGAAACAAGGTGTTGATCCCACTGTCAGCCTGATAACATCATTTCATACTCGGTCTCGGATGGTTAAATTGACAGCTTTTCACATGTATCTCATCCGGTAGGTGTTCATTTTGCGTAACTGTGATTTACATAATGTCCAAGTTTGACATTTGTAGCATACGGTTGGTGTGAATATGCTATGTATTATCTGTTATTTTGTGGACATAGGTATGTTTGGATGTTTTAGTATGAATGATAGTTGATATATATATATATATATATATATATATATATATATATATATATATATATATATATATATATATATATATATATATATATATATATATAAGGACACTAGCTTTTTAACATCTGATTTCGATTTCCCTGACTATACTACCATCCTCTGTGATGATACTTCCTACGTATTTACATTCTTATTTGCTTCAGAATGTATTATTTATCTGTACATTTAGTGGACCAGAAGATAATGCTAACCTGCATTACTTCAGTGTTTGTTGTACTTATATACATATTGTTATGATTTTGTAGTTTGGCGGCTCCGTGGCGAAAGGGTTACGGACGCAGCTCGTAATCCCGCATACACGCGTTCGAAAGACAGCTGTGGGCGATTTGGCAGCATACCACCTTACATTGTTTTTTTTTATGAAATGGTATGGGTGCTGGTCGTTCCGAAAGCAATGGCAAACTACTGCCCAGAAAACTTGCCCAGGAATCACGAGCAGTCAAAAATGCTGAAGTTGACTGCAACGTCCTGTAAAGGGTATGCAACAACTTTAAGTTTGCCCTCGTCGCTGTAAATCAGGCAATGATCATATGCTAATGAATGCTCATTTCTTGTTGTTTCGTCTAAAGTAAACATTTGGAACATTACCTAATGAGCTCAATCAAGGTTTGCTTCTTTTAGATATTTTTAGAACGTCACCCCCCCCCCCCTCCCCCGCTTTTCGTATTTCCTCCCTAAAAATGTCCACTTGCCCCTAAACAGTATACGTAATAATTGAAGCTAAATTTAATGGTACATACTAAAATAAGTCTAGACATCTACATAAAACGTGATTTGCGGATCTACTTACGTTATAATGGCGAGTCATGACCGTCCACGCTTTCCGGCATGGCACATGGTTGATTGATTGATTGATTACGTTATAAAATGAATTTAAGAAGGGTGATACGTACAGAATTGTAAAGTATGAAGGGAAAAATAATATTAAGTAATCGGTTCTTGTATTCACGCAGTCTAGAAAAAATCTTAATTCCCCCCCCCCCCCCCCCCACACACACACACACACTCTCGGAAACCCTACAATTCCCCCGGGGGGGGGGGGGAATTCCCCACCGGTTGAGAACCACTATTTTAGATATTCCGTCTATGTTGATGTTAAATAAAAGGGGTAGAGGACACATCCCTGCCTTACTTCTGTATTGACTGCTAACAAATCTGACATGTGTTCATATTGCAATATGGATAGAGTGGTACATGGCTATGCTGTTTTCTAATATTGTCCATAGTCTTCAAGAAGGGTCAATATTTTATATCTATCTACTCTGTGGAAAGTCTTTTCCTGATCTACAAATACAATAGTCTACTGGTTACTGTATTCGATGCTTTTACATTCAACCCCCACCCTTTTTTGCCTTAGTGTAAATAATGCATCAGTGTTACTTCTCCTAAAACAAATTATTTTATGCTTAACTGTTGTCCGACTATGGGTATAAACCTTTGTTCCAATATCTAGTGCCCGTTTTCCCACAAGCCTGAATAGCTCACGTGGTTACTCCTTCTTAACCCAGTGGTTTGTTTTTAGAATGTCTCAGTATAACTGATTATACTTCTGCTGTAAGAAGTTTGGTCTTGCTGTGCACAACATTTGGGCAAACCATTTAAACGAGTAGATTAAGTAGTTCTTGAAAGTGTTCTGCCCGCCTTGTTAGTCTCTGTTTTGGATTCAATAAAAATAAACCTCTTTTGTTGTACTTCAATAGTCGAAAACAACCTGGTATACTACTTCTGATTATTGGAAACACCTGATATCAACACCACCAACTGGAAATTATGGACACAAAGGAGTTCTGACCATAAGATCAGAAACAAGATTGATTATATTCTCATCAGCAGAAGATTTCGAAATGCCTTAAAAGCTGAAAAAACTATACCAAGCGCAGACTGCTACAGCGACCATAGATTAATCATAAGCAATACACATGTAAAATTAAAGAAGGTCAAATATACATCAAGAAACACACAATTTGATTTATGTGCACTGAATAGTGAGGAGATACAAGATAAATTCAAAGTGGAGGTAAAGAATAGATTTCATGTATTGTCCGATCTGGAAATATTATTTCAAGATATCAGCGACCAATGGGAAATATTTAAGAAATCAGTCAGCCAAGCTGCAGAAACAACTATCCCAAAAATGAAGATGATGGGACGTGAGAAATGGATGACGGAAGACATATTAAAATTCATAGAAATAAGAACAAATAACAAAAATAACAATGAAAAATATGAAGAGATTCATATGGAAATTAGAAAATTGTGCAAAGAGGAAAAAGAAGCATGGCTTGAGGAAAATGGAAAATTAATGGCACCCGTTAACACACACACACACACACACACACACACACACACACACACACACACACACACACACACACACACACACACACACACGCACGCACGCACGCGCGCACACACATACGCACACACACATCAACTGGTTGCCTAAAAACCAAAGATGGCAATATAATAACAGAAGAGATCAGATGCGTGGTCAGATTAAGCGAAAGATCTTTATGATGATACAAGAGATGAATAATATGATAATTGGAATAATAATGAAGGGCTATCAGTTTTGAAGATGGAAGTTCAGATTGCTCTTAAACATATGAAAACTGGCAAGATTCCGGGTTCCGACAACATCACAACAGAAATGATCAATGCCTTAGAAGAATGTGGCATAGACCACGCCACGAGACTGCTGAACACAATATATGTTACTGGAGATATACCACATGAATATGTAATTCTATATTTATTGCAATCCCGCAGAAGTCAGGAACCTTGGAATGTGATCAACATCGAAGAATTAGTATAATGAGTCACATCACGAAGATTTTGATAAGAATTATCATGCAAAGAGTTATGAAGAAAATACAACCCGAAATAGGAGAAGAACAATGTCGGTTTGTAGGAGGCAATAATATAGAAAATACCGTGTATATGCTGAGATTAATTGAGCGTACTATAAATAAAGACCCACATCTTTGCTTTTCGATAAAGTAAGACATGTCAACATAATGAAGATGCTTGCAGATCTACATATTGACGGGAAAGACCTTAGACTTGTAAAAACATATATTGGAAACAACAATCTGCTATAAAGATTGATAATGAGGTAGATCAATATCAACCTATTAAGAGATGTTTGCGACAGGGATGTATAATGTCTCCATATCTTTTTTTCCCACCACCACCACCACCACCACCACCACCACCACCACCACCACCACCACCACCACCACCACCACCACCATCATCATCATCATCATCATCATCATCATCATCATCATCATCATTAAGTGCCATTCCAGCTGGCGTAGGCGTTCAAGACTCTCCACAGATCTCAGTCCTTGGTTGTCTGGAACAACACTGCTGATGATATTCCTCTATACTACCGTCTCAGCCATCCAGCATCATTTCTCGTGGACTACCTCTGCCTCTCTTCGCCTCAATCTTTCCAATCTTTCCAGTTGTCACAATGTTCTCCAATGCCCATCTTCTCATCGCATGATCAACGAAAGCTGTTTGTATCTTTCTAATTGTTGTATGTAATGTCCTAGTTTCTTTAGCCTCTTTCAGGCAGTTGTTGTTAGTTACTTTGGCAGTCCAAGGAATTCGCAGCATTCGTCTCAGGAACCACATATCTGTTGCTTCCAATTTCTTCCTAGTTTGTTCATTTCAATCCAAAGATTCACTGCCATACAGCAAAACAGGTTCTATATAGCACTTCAGCATTCTCTTTCTTACATTCAATGATAGTGACTTAATTGCATAAGATTCTCTTCATTTTCTGAAATGCAGCTTTTGCTTGCCATATTCTGCTTTTAATCTCTGATGTGCATCTTCCATCTGATGTTATAAATGCCCCTAGGTATTTAAAATTATCCATCTGGTTAAGAATATTCTTTTTTATTTCCATTTCACATTTTGGTGCCTTCTTTTTCTTTTATATCTCCACTGTTACTGTTTTCTTGATATTCAAGGCAAGTCCTTTCTAAGCACTCTCTGTTACTACAATGTCCAAATTTGTTATAGATCTTTTGCATTATCCGCCACCAATACTGTGTCATCTGCATAACGTATATTGTTTATATTACTTAAAAAAAGTCGAGAGGATCGACTGCATTGCACGGGGTTTTATCCCACATGACCCGGTCTCTTTCCTCAGGGCGGCTTGCCGAAAGCGTCGCACGAAGCACGATCTCCGTAGCTTCGGCGACGACCCCCCCCCCCCCCCCCCCCCGGAGTTTCCGTGAAAAATGCACTTGTGAACCGAAAGGCGTAGCCCGGAATCGAACCCACAACCTTCGGAGCGCGAGGCACTTGACCACTTCGCCAAGGAGACTCCCTGTTTATATTATATTACTAGTATTCCTGACTTCTCTTTGATCTCTCTTATTCTTATATCGCTATAGAGGGAGAAGAGATCCAGTGACAAGAAACATCCCTGTAGTACTCCCAACTTTATTTGTTCATAATTGCCCTCTTTATTTCCCATTTTAATTGCTGCTACTTGGTTCCACTAAATAGTCTTTATTATTGTGAAATCTTTCTCATCAATGATAATAACCTCCAATATTTTAATTAGTTTATCATGGTTTACTTTATCAAATGCCTTAGTATAATCTATGAAGCACAAATATATGTCTTTCTGTGTCTCTATTGATCTTTATATTAGTGTTCGTAATATACATGTTGCATAGTATGTACCCTTTCCTTCCGTAAATCCACACTGTTCTTTGCCAATTTCCATTTTTATTTTCTTTCTTGTTCTTCTCATTATAATTGGGTGTAGAAGCCTAGTGACAGTTTATTAGGTTAATCTGAAATACACCAGTAACCATTAATTGATTTGTCTGTTGTTTTCCCCATCAAATATTAGTCATATCTCTTTTTCGTGTGTATCCCATTAAGAATAAATTATTGTGTTTGTCGGTTATACTTTTGCCCTTCCATATCATCTCACTCATGCTTAGGATATTCATTTTTATGCTTTCCACTTTACTTATAACATTGTTCAACTTTCCAAGCTCATTTAACATGATAACATTCCATGTACCTATTTTAAATTTACTTGTTTTAGTTATGATTTGCCATCAGTAGCTGGATGACGGTCTGGTGTCACATGTGGCTCATTACCGTCCCTAATGGACGATGATGTCCTGAGACAGCCATTAACGTCGTTCACTGATTCTAAAATGTGTTTTGTCGTAAAGTCTTGGGAAGATAATGTGGTGATTTCCCCTTACCTTCCACATCCACATGGGGGTCTGTTATCCTAGCCTTTGACAGCCATTTCCGGCTGTTAGGACAAGTGAGTGCCCTGCTCTGCTCCGCTGCAGAGGTGTCCACTTATCCCGGTAGATACTCGGTCCACATGGCTGTGTTAGCCACACTATGGTCTACCACTAAGAGCTGCAGTTGGGATTTTCCAGTCATAAATTTATAGTCTATGATGACCAAGAACTCTCCAGTTCATTTAATACTATAGGGTACAAATATGTTTAGAAATTTAGAAGATATGAGATGAATCACCATTAGGGGATGTAACATCAATAACATTAGATATGCGGCTGATACAGTATTGATGGCAGACAATGTGTCGGATCTGCAAAATTTAGGAGATGCTTTTGTTGCACACTGTGAACACCTAGAGTTAGAATTAAATTGTAAGAAGACACAGATTATGGTCGTCGCTAGGAAGAAAGAAATACCACAATGTAATATACAGGTAAATGGGAATATTCTCAAACAAGTGAATCGGTACACTATCTCGGAACAGTCATAACATCTGATGGGAGGTGCCTTGAAGAGATTAGAACAAGAATAGCTATGGCGAAGGTAGCCTTTTGTAAGATATAAATACATTGGAGAACTTGATGACAACTGGCAAGACTGAGGGGAAAAGAACAGGGGGAAGACAAAGAAGTAGATATCGGGATGTCCATGTGGTATGGTCGAGACAAGAACACTGAGCTTATCCACGACTCTGGTGATCGTGTGAGATTTTGAAAAATGACAGCCTACGCTTAACGTTCTCACCAAGTTCTCCAATTTATTTCTTCTTATAACGTATCCTAAAAACTGTGACTGTCTACGTCTAATTTTTCTAATCAGCCTACGGTTTTCATTTGTTTCTCGAAAGACTTGGTCATTGGTTTTTCTGTCTACCCATGGTATTCTTTGCATTTTCCTCAGAAACCACATCTTCACCGCCATCCATTAGATGTTTTTCAGCTTATCTGCTAATTATCCACGCTGAACATCCATACAAAAGTACAGAGTCTATGAAGCACTTCAACACTTTTTCTCGCTGCAAATGACATAATTTTTATTGGTCAGTATGTTTTCCATCTTACAAAAGGCTACCTTCACTAGTCTTTGTCTAAAAGACAGACTCTACAAGGCAACAATGAGGCGGTGTGGGGGAGGGGGTGGGAGGGGGAAATTAGGTTATATATGCCGCATCTTAGAGTTTTGTATTTTATAGTGATAGTTTCCCCACCAACTAACTCGCCACCTCTCAATGTCCACCGCCTGGTTTGGTTCACGGCTGCTTATTCAATATATTTGCAGCGAACCTCTAGACCAGTGGTTCTCAACCGGTTGGGAATTCCCCCCCCCCCTCTTTCGGGAGGAAGGATTTTAGGGTTTCCGGGGGGGGGGGGTATTAAGATTATTTCAGGATCGCGTTAATACAAGAAGTGATTATTGTTTTTCCCTCCATACGTTACGGTTCTGTACTCCTCGCCCTTCTGAAATTCATTTTCATCGTAAGTAGACCCGCAAATCACGTTTTGTATAGATGACTAGACTTACTGTAGTATGTTTTATTAAATTTAGCTTCCATTTTTACGTATACTGTGTAGGGGCGGGGGGATTTATAGGAAGGAAATACGAAAGGGGGAATGACGTTCCGAACATATGGTGAAGGGATGCATGGGCCAAAAAGGTTGAGAACCACTGCTTAGACAAACTATCTAGAGGCGACTCCACCATCCGCCACCTTGTGGACGTGTCTCGTAGTAGGACAGGCTCCTACCCCAGGATTCTGATGTTAGGTGTTTAAAATCTCAACTACAGGAGTCACTCTAACTGGAGTTAGCTATTTAAAGTAACAAAGTGTATATTAGCAATGAAGTAGTTCTAATGTCCCTGTCATATGCCAGGTTGCCAGTGGTGTGCAACATTCAAGAATCTGTCTAGGACAAATTGAACAATAAGTGGGAGTGATGTTGCAAGGAAAACCATCTCTATAGAAACCATAGAAACAGATTAAGAAACATACGCAAGACTTCTGGAATTTGCTGCAGTAGCAGGAAGGAGCATCTTAACAGCTCACACAACAGTGTGCACACCCTGTGTGATAGTAGCCAGTATACATACACGTTGACGTGTACGAAGAGAAAATGAACACAGATGGAGTTTGCCTTAGCTTAGTATATACGAGGTCAATATAAATATGATACTATATTTGTATACTATCATACGCTTCCCTGTAGGCCCAGTAGTCATGTGTTTGAATCCCCTCGATTACGGAATAAAAACATCGAATGGACTCCCAGGAAGACACAGCTTAACCTGGTTACGAAACATATATTGGGAAGTCAAGGCGGTTGCCATGATGATGAAGGCATCACATATCCAGTGCCGATTAGTCCATAACACGTATGAAGCTGGCATCACGTGTTCAGTACTTCTCAAGGCATGTGAATGGACCCTTTACTGACGCCCTTACTTACCATTCAGCTGACAATGTAGACCAGAATGGTCATGCTATTACTAGACACATTTATTTATGCCCGATTTCGCTGTGCTAATGTTGGGAAAATGTAGAGTATATAGTTGTGTTGTTGTGTTTCATACCTTTTCTCTGTTTACTGCTGTCTCACAGCTGTCCGTGTACTTTATGTTCAAATGTTCAACCTTGAAAGTACCTCTGTTTAGTTATTAGTCACTTCTCCCACCCACAATTCTGCTATGCCTCCCCCCACCTCTTTCAGAAAACACGACACCCGAAGCAGCCTCCTTATATGGAGCAGCCCTTATCTTTTTTCCTTCTATTCATATCTCAGCTCCTACTGGTGCATGGGCGCACGTGCGCGATTCCGTTAACTCACTCACAAGATAATCTGGCAATCCCCGCATTTTTTTTATATAGATGCCAGTGAGCTTGGAAAGTTATAAGCATAGCGCTTCGTAAGGCAAGGCAGAAAAGACCAGTTAATGACTGGTACAGAAAATTAACAACTCCTCCTTTATACGTGAATATGATATACAAATACACCAGTAGAATTGGCTCACTAGAGCAATTCAGCTACTATTGCTGACAACGATCTGTACAGGAAAGTTCACAGAAAAACGCTGACATACCCAGAACAGTGAATAACACAATCATCAGTCTGCCCAGACCTCCAGCCCTATCACCCCGTCCCTCGTGTTTTGTTTTGTGTTGTTCTAAAAGCCAGGTAAACGAAATCCGTAGACAAGTTGCCTTGTTTGACTCACGCTCATGCACACGTTCCCAGTCGGTACTCACGTTCTGCGCGTGCGCGTGCCCGAAATGAGACTGTGTGTATATATACAGTAGGTATGGGTATTTAAGGAATTTGTTATGTAGTCGACTCCTGCAATCTTACCTGCGTGACGCCTGCAGTTCCTCTCACATTCGTGTGGCCACTTGAAAAAGAAACAGTAGAAGAGATCTAGCAATCCTGCATAAACGAGCTGTAAGCAAAGCAGTTTATCCACTCCTTTTCGAATTTTCATACTACCCCGAGCATTTACCCAGGTTTCATAGTTTCTAAAACGGTCATTGATTATTGTGTGGGTATTGCTTTGAAACTGACTAACAGCGTCCAGCTCGTCAATCTCGATCTACAGTCATCATGGACTACGACTCAGACATAGTGGTCAGAAGCAGCAAAGTGTCCAGATCATACAACGTCTACCGTGGTACCTCTCCATCAACTCAGAACAGATTGGAGGTAAGTTGATTTCCAGTGCTTGTTTATTTTAACAGTAACGTCGTAAGCTTTTGTACGCTTATGTATTTCTTGCTTATTTCTAAACTGCCCGGCTGAAATCTGTAACACAGTAGCGATATGGCATCTGTATAACTAATTAAAAGTTATGTTTTAGCCTTGTAAAGCAACCGATGTTAATAACATCAGCATAACTAAATGAACTTAGTACTTGTAAAGCCTATCATCACATATTATACAAATGTACTTAGTTCTTGTAAAGCCTATCATTACATATCCAGTTGCTGAATATAGCTTCACTGCTACATTTCTTGTTCTTGGATAGCTTCACCATTACATATTTAGTTCTTGTATAGCTTAGCCAGGTGCTGAAGTAATATTGTAAACTATTTCTTAACATGTGGTGCTACCTAACGTTGTTTCTGAAGCGCTGTTGCATCAGATCCTAATTCTAATATGAGTGGCTACAAAATTTGTAGACCTTTACACAATTTAATCAGAATATGCAGTGTTAACATTGCTCATACAGCTTTCTGCCTGGACGCCTGTGTCCAGAAACTAAACTAGCTTATCGGAGAGCTTCATGCCACTGATAAATTGTGTACATCTCTAAGATTACTTTTTAAACATATTATTGATAGACGAATATGTTAGCACCCTTTTAGCCCGTGCTGACTGATGTATATTAAAAAGTCATAACAATATATATTAGACATGAAAACAAAAATACCGGATTCTATTGTGGGAAAGCACATTTTTAAGGGAAGTTGTGTAATGAGTGCTTCAGCGTTCAGGGGAAAACAGATTATGTAGTCGTATAGTTTTAGATGTTGCAATAAGGGGGCCTTATTTGTTTTTGTAACAGGATAAGTGAATATATTAGGACAATTACATTACTTCTGACATTACATTACATGACATGACATTTTCTACAGATGATAATAGTTGTAGAGATAGTTTCCAAGATTATGTAAATTAAAATGAGATGGTTGACGAGATGTCGTCTAGAGTAGTGATCCGTGGACAAATATTTCCTCTTTCGTTAGAGACACTTACGGAAGCTAAAACATACGCTTGTTATATTTAGATTTGGTTGGCAATGCAGACTTATGTTAGGGGAAAGACTACGTAAATTCATGTATATAAACATATAAACACAATCTGATTAAAGAAAACGTCACTGGACAGAAGTTAAGAAAGATTTAAGCTACACATAATTCATAAACAAGGGGAAGACCGAGAAGTAAATACCTGGATGGCTTGGACATGTGGCATGGTCGAGACAGGAAAACGGAGCTGATTCACGACTATGGTGATCGAGTGAGATGGCAAAACATGACCGTCCATGCTTACGGCATGACACATGATGGATGAATGGAATTCATAAACTGTTAACATCTCCGCATGATATATTATGAAGTGTGTTTATTCTGATACAAGACGTCAGGACAGAGATCAGCACGTTTGTAATGCGATTTCTGGGAGCTGCCATCACGCAGTGGCTTAGCGTGTTTGTCAGTTGGCCTGGTAGTCATATGTTCGAGTCCCCATCAAAGCGGCGTTCTTTCCCTCAAAACTTGACCAAGGCTGACAATCTAAAACGCGTACCAGGAAAAGTTCTGTCGGTGTGATATTGACCATGTTTACCATCAATGGAAAATACGGGACTAACACCACACACCCAGTAACCTCAAAGCTGTCGGTGTGATATTGACCATGTTTACCATCTATGGAAAATACGGGACTAACACCACACACCCAGTAACCTCAAGGCTGTCGGTGTGATATTGACCATGTTTACACATCTATGGAAAATACGGGACTAACACCACACACCCAGTAACCTCAAAGCTGTCGGTGTGATATTGACCATGTTTACACATCTATGGAAAACACGGGACTAACGCCACACACCCAGTAACCTCAAAGCTGTCGGTGTGATATTGACCATGTTTACACATCTATGGAAAATACGGGACTAACACCACACACCCAGTAACCTCAAAGCTGTCGGTGTGATATTGACCATGTTTACCATCAATGGAAAATACGGGACTAACACCACACACCCAGTAACCTTAAAGCTGTCGGTGTGATATTGACCATGTTTACCATCTATGGAAAATACGGGACTAACACCACACACCCAGTAATTCAAAGCTGTCGGTGTGATATTGACCATGTTTACCATCTATGGAAAATACGGGACTAACACCACACACCCAGTAACCTCAAAGCTGTCGGTGTGATATTGACCATGTTTACCATCTATGGAAAATACGGGACTAACACCACACACCTAGTAACCTCAAGGCGTGGAGAGGGCCATAACTTGTTTCTTTAATTGATGGCTGATCGATAGTAAATGGCTCACAGTCTTAAGTTCAGTAATTTATGTACTTCAGATTGCATTATTCTGACAAAATTTAAATATACATAATATAATTGTATTCAGTATTTTTTTTTTCTGGACTATAACATGCATGTTTCTGATGAATGTTAATCAAATATTAAATATCATGCATGTTAGTTTTTATGAACTTAAATTCAGTAATCTATTTTAGTGTTATGCCTGATTCTAAGAAATATGTACTTGAATGTAAAGGATGAATGCTTCAGGCAGATATGTATCCATGTGTTTGCTGTCTGAGATATCAACAACCTGCAACTCTCTTGTCACTCTATGTGTCCCTCTTAGATACAACCATAACTGCATGGCATGCATGGCTTATAGGCCACCGACTACGGTACGTACGAATACAATGTATCAAGTACTAGAACATCAATGGTTCACACAACAAAGGGTAAATATTGAAGAGTTGCTAACACATAACATGTATATGGGATTTACTGATCCCAGAAAGCAAGCAATGGGCATAGTGTAACCAAATACCATATAGTATGATTTACTAATCCCAGAATACAGCCTGTGTTGTTACATCTATGCCTGCTAATAGCACAATTGGTGTAGGACACCGATATGGCAATGGCCCACCAGCTGGTCCAGTTGTCATGTATTCGAGTGGCCATTGGGGCGGGGATTGGTTTGATTGAAATAGACTCCCAGGTCGACTCTGCCTACATTTGGTATCAGGATATTTATAACATGTAAAAGGGGTCGGGCTGGTATTTCCACAATATGGACAATATGGGTCCAACACCAGGTACCCACTAATTTCATTGCATGAAAATGGGTCAAGCACTTACTGTTTTAGAGCACGTATCAACACTATCGTCTTTATCATGTGTCCTGCCAAATACCGCAGGCGTTTTTGTACGCTCACAGATCTCAGTTCTTGGTGTTCTGGATACATTCTGTAATTGCTATTCATTCATGCCACCGACGGCTTCTGGCATCGGTGACACATTGGCGGTTTGGTGTCACCCGTGGCTCGTGACATTCCCTACATGAGGAGGATGTGCTTAGACAGCTATCAACCTCGTTCTCTGGCTCTGATGTGCAGCATTCCATGACAATGGGCGAAGATTATGTGGTATCACATTGCCTTTCACATTCACACGGTGGTATTTTACCTCTGCCTCTGACGGCAATTTCCGACTGTCAGGACAAATGAGTGCCCTCTTCTGCACAATTGCATAGTTGTCCACTTATCCCGATGGATAGTCGGTCACCAGAGTATCAACATGAATATGGTTACATCTGTCAGTGAATATGTATCCTTCATATTATTACCAATTTAAATTCTAACACAGTTTACAAAAACAACCAAAAGCATATGAAAACGATTAAACGCTTCAGGAATACACATCGGAGGACGAAACATCAATAACATTAGATATGCAGATGATACAGTATTGATTGCAGACAATGCGCAGGATCTGCAACAATTAGTAGATGCGGTTGTTGCATATAGTGAACAACTGGGATTAGAATTACATATTAAAAAGACACAGATTATGGTCGTCACTAGGAAGAACGAAATACCACAATGTAATATACAAGTAAATGGGAATATACTTCAACAGGTGAATCGGTACAATTATCTCGGAACAGTCATAACATCTGATGGGAGATGCCTTGAAGAGATTAGAACAAGAATCGCCATGGCGAAAGTAGCCTTTAGCAAGATGAAAAACATACTGACCAATAAAAAGATATCAATTGAAACGAGAAAAAGAGTGTTGAGGTGCTACATAGAGCCTGTTCTTTTGTATGGATGTGAAACTTGGACAAATAGCAGTCAAGCTGAAAAACATCTGATGGCTGCAGAAAAGTGGTTTCTGAGGAAAATGCAAAGAATACCGTGGACAGACAGAAAAACCAATGACCAAGTACTACAGGAGACAAATGAAAATCTTAAACTGATTAGAGAAATTAGACGCAGACAGTCACAATTTTTTGGACATGTTATGAGAAGAAATGGATTGGAGAACTTAGTGACAACTGGCGAGATCGAAGGAAACAGACCAAGAGAAAGACCGAGAAGTAAATACCTGGATGGCTTGGCCACATGGCATGGTCGAGACAGGAACACTGATTTGCTGATCTACGACTCTGGTGATCGAGTGAAATGGCGAGTCATGACCGCCCACGCTTTCCGGCATGGCACATGATTGATTGATTGATTGAATACACGAGTGCCATACCTTTTAGCTGACTCTCTAAGTCAATGATAGCTATGCTGTATCCATTCGTGCGTTTTTCCTTCTAGAGCAGTGGTTCTCAACCGGTGGGGAATTCCCCCCCCCCCCAGGGGGGAATTTCAGGGTTTCCAGGGGGGGGGGAATGAAGACCATTTCAAGATCGTGTTAATACAAGAACCGATTACTTGACATAGTTTTTCCCTTCATACTGTACAGTTATGTATGTCTCGTCCTTCTAAAATTCATTTTATAAAGTAAGTAGACCCACAAATCATGTTTTATGTGGATGTCTAGACTTGTTTTAGTATATGCTATTACATTTGCCTTCCACTTTTACGTATACTGTGTAGGGGTGAGGGGATTTTTAGATAGGAAATATGAAGGGGGGGGGGGGAAATGACGTTCTGAAAATACGGTGAAGGGGGGAACGGGCCAAATTTTTGATAGGAAGGGGGGGGGGAATGGCGTTCTGAAAATATGGTGAAGGGGGGAATGGGCCAAAAAAGGTTGAGAACCACTGTTCTAGAGGATACCGTGGAATGCGGAAATAAATTATATACATGATACGTCTGATGCACTTGATGTTAATAGTCATTTATTGGATAGCTTGAATTAAGAACCACATACATGCAAGCTATGCATACACAGTTTATTGAATATTTGAATTATCAAATCATAGGCAGGCTTATATAATTGTTTTAGACTAAGCAGATAGTATGCGGCTTTATCTGGACCAGTCTCTGAATTTAAATCGTGCCCAAATTTACATATTAGTTACTTATTGTTATCACTGCCAGATAAATATGTACATATTAGAAAACAAAAGAGAAATGGAAAAAAAAAACATAGGGTAGGGTTGGTACCCATTTCGGCCAGTGTGTGAAGTTTACACCATTATAAGCATCATCAAGATCCATTGCCACAGCGACTGATTCCTGTATTCATTGAAATCTCCCATATACGTGTTATGAAAAAGTTCCGGCATTGTCCCAAGTTGCCTTCCATGGCATGTAGATGCCATTTGTGTCCCAGTCACATGTGATCTTTCCTAATGTGACAGAGTAGAGTATGTTCTTCGCTACTAATTTTTCCATTAGTTTGTCTTATTCACTGTACGGGGTAATGCTTCCATAACTGTTTAACCACGAAGGATCTCTGCTAGTTATGGATTTGGATTTAGAAATCCATGTAACCAGTCATATGGTACCTTAGAATTGTGTATGCTAACAGTGAATTCCCCCACAACAGTGTATTTCAGCGTCACTCGACTGCTTGATATGGAGCTTAACGTATTCATCAGGTCCTAGTGCATTGCATTTTCTACCTCGTAACGTAATTCTTACATCTGCTTTGGATACAATGTCTTCATAGATGCCATCTTTCACAGTACTATGGTGAAGATTTGTCCTTGTGTAGTGTGGCGCAGTGCTGTCACCTTTATCGGTCAGAAATATATACCGCCTAAGAAATGTGTTGTCATGTCTAGCTGTCTGTTGTTAGCAATGTACTTCACGTATCCAGGTTGTTTGTTACTTGACGGCTGACTGTTTCTATTCGTCTGTAGGAATCCATGTCATAACGTGTGCACTGTGATCTCTCTGGGCTCATCACTCACAATGTATTCCTATTCCTATACTTGTTCTTTTATTTAGTATTTGCCGTGGAACCCTCAGAATCTCGGGCCCATAAAATAAAAGTACGGATATGAAGTGTGGGGAACAATATGAGTTAAAATAATAATTAGAATAGACTGTACAAACTGAAAATATTGCATCTTAAAATATAGGAAGACATTAATTAGGAAAAGTAAAGGACAAGTAAAGCAAGTATAAATATATAAAGGGTCCAAAAAGGCAGCTTTTATGTTCAAACAGAAAATCAGTAGTAATAAATGGCAGGCGTCATACTGTCATACACTAGAATGTCAAGAGATCCTTACTCCTGGTTTTAACAACAGCATGGCTCCGCATGTATCGTATCAACTAATGCGTATTATAGCTCTGATAGTGATTAGAATATCTTTGCGTGTGTATGTGTGTGTGTGTGTGTGTGTGTGTGTGTGTGTGTATGTGTGTGCGTGTGTGTGTGCGCGCGTGTGTGTGTGTAGCTTCTTTACTTCTATCTCGTAACTTCGTCTATGGTTTTTAACAACAACAACAACAACAACAACAACAACAACAACAACAACAACAACAACAACAACAACAACAACAACAACAACAACAACAACAACAACAACAACAACAACTACAACCACCACCACAACGACAATATCAACTATAACAACCACAACCACCACCACAATAACAACCACCACAACAAAAATCACAACCACAAAAACAACACCAACAACGATAAAAAGTACCGTAGCAGGATGGTGCTGTGGATATGGGAAATGTTAGGACCAGAGCGCACTGGGGAATAGGTGGCCAATATTTTATTGATTATACAGTTCTTGTGTGGCCCTCTTCATCACTTGTCTTCAGTCCCCTGAAAGATACTTGTTGACAAGGAATCATAGATAACAACACAGCCAAGCATGTTTGGCTTCTTACTGTCTTATCCCTATCCTTGTTTCTGAGATTACGTCTAAACAGACTGTAGTGTAATAAAATATAGTTAATAACCTCAGTTTATTTTTATTCCCTTTCAGTATTGTATTGGTTGTTGCATGCATATTATAACTATTTACCAGTATATTGAATGTTTTAAAATTAATTTCTATTTCACAGAACTGTACTTATTTCTGTAACATTCTTGTGGAATCCAGATTTTCTGATTTTCTGTATTTTAAAAGATTAGTATAAAAAGGAAATGAAAGATTCCACATGTATCTAACTTTTATTTCAACTTAGAAGTCTAATTTCCTTAGACAGTCTGCTGCATGTTTTGTATTTGTCCAACAAATATAGTTATTTGTAAAACTGTCCACTACTGCAATGTCACACAGCTAAATTAATACACGATCAAGTGGAAAGACCCAGACTACTAAGCTCGTTGAACAGAATTATGTATGCCTTTGGGGCTAGAGGGTGGCGAGGTGGGCGGCCAAACAATTTCCAAACTGTAATTGCACTGAATATATAGGGTCAATTCTTTACAATTACATTCTTTAGAGCAATTTACTTTAATTTTACACAACCTGTATGGATGCTTGGAATTGATTATAGAGCGAAGTAATTTACCATTTACGACTTCATGTACTTCTTGTTCCCGAGAGCGGTTATATAGAATTGGTTGGACAGATTTGTACTACATATCTTCACTTAACAGTGACACGTATTAAATGTTTGTCTGTTTGTGGTAATACATACTAATAGTGCACCCAGTGGAGCTGGTTCTTGGTTTGGAGAAAATACCCACTAATACTTGGTGATTATGAATGCACTTCCACCATACATTACATATCCTTCCTCGATGTGCATAGTGTTTTAGATTATACTTATAAGTGTTTTGTTACTGAATGAATTCATTTATGAACAGTGTGCTGCACACATCCCCCTCCCCCAAATGTAGTCTTGAATGTGGCTCCCGTTGCACCTGTGTGCAGTTGACCCATGTCACTTTACTGAGAGATGCAGGTTGGCAGAGTCAATGTTCACATGGAGAGCGATTTTGAGTGGAGGTTTTCTCACTATTATGCAGATGTTCATAATAAGCTGAAACAACTACTCTCTTCATGTTTGCTTAATAACTTGTAGCTTTTATTGTGAATACAGTTTGAGACCCTGCAGTTATGTGGCTTCAACCACTCTGTCCCGTTAGTCTAAGACGTAAGTCACTATACTTTTTTTTTATGAAATCACTCGTCTGAAACGCAGGTACGTAAAGAGACCAGAGCGTATGGTAGCGGAGGAGAGAGTACTTCGAACACAACTATAAACAAGTCAGAATCTAGAGTCATCAATGCAGCAACTCAATTGTTTGAAAGAGATGAAGCAAGGTACCAGGTACTGTGAACTGGTAGACTGGTCGGCTTCCCTCCGGCCATCAACTGGCGTGATCCCCCGTGTGCACAGTGAACCCATTAAGTCAGATATACATACATGTCTTCATTTCATACATCTCATCTCACCTTGTTCCTCTTGTGCCTTGAGGTGTCGAGGTGAAGCATAAACAGCGGGAGAGTGCCAGATTATGGGTTTCATATATCGTGATTCCCATGGATTCTATTTTTCCCTCTATCCATCGTTTAAATGGTCGGCCTCTTCTTCTGGTTCCGTGTGGTCTGTACATCATTGCGTGTTGTGGTATACTGTTAGTTGGTTGCCTAGTTGCATGTCTTCTACACGTTCAAATACAGCCATTTTAATTACAACACTTCTTTGAGTAACATTACATGACAGCATGCCACTATTTGAGGTTCTGTGACTTAACTTCAGTGGCATCATCATTGCTCATGTTAGTCTTGGCTTAAATACTTACAAGTGATAGAAACTAGTGGTGCCTCTGATCTGTCACCCCATTCATGGCCCGCGTTCTGGCTTCTAGTAAACTACGCACGTTCGCACAAACAAAGCAGTCACGCAAGTCACGTGTCATTTAGTCATTGACAACTAGTTACTGTAGAGATCTGAAAATATACGATGTTTCACTTCATGTTATTTGCACGCATGCACGACCATCTTTGTCAGTATGCTTTGCTGACTGATGTCTTTTAAATATTTATTTGCATGGGTTTAACAAATGTAATGAGTGGTGAGGCCTTTTAGTGGTAGTCGCGAAGTCGTTCATGTCAAGACTTACCATATGTTGCCCAGATAGGTATAGTCATGTCTCCTGAGTGCCTTCATTGTGTGCATGTGCTATTTGTCGTATAGCTCCATAATTTATTTCAAACTGCAGGGATTTTTTGTCTCGTAAACCCCCACCCCCACCCCTTGTCCATAGGTAATCTACCACCAAAAGGCGCCCGTTCCTTCCCCCGCACCTCCGCATGGCTAAGGCAAAATATCATACTTTGTGACCTCTGAAGCGACGATAACCATTCCAAACGAAGCATTCCTTTCTCCACCTTACATCTTGAATCCGTAATGAATAGAATGTGTGTTCTCTAACCAACGGAATGCCGCTGTTACTGCTTCCACCTACATTCTCATGCTGGAGGTCATAGTCTCATATGCCAGACTCTCCTGTTTCAAGACTCGTCCATTAGCCTTTGCAATGAAACCCTGTAACATTTTGCAACCCAGAAGTACAATCTTCAACACACAAACTTGGGAATTAGCCGTCAGCGCATTTTCAGACGATAAAGAATGTGGGCCTCTACTATGTTAGTTAAGACTAACAAAGCACATCTTAAATGTGTTTTCTTTAGCCAGGATTCCCCAACACTATCACAACAGACTAGACCAGTTTGTATACATCACGGCACCTAATTGGCGAGTTTGGAATGCAAAAGGCACAAGCGGTTAAGTGGAAATGCCCTAAACAACAGGAGGAAGGAATTGTCTTACTCGGGAAGCTAAACATGATGTCACGGAAAGAGTTTACGTGGATATTTGCTTTACCCGGAATCCATTAGGTCGGACATTCCTATGGTGTTATTATACCTACGGAGAGTCATCGGTAAACCCATGGAATGTTAGGGTAAACAGGATATTCAACAGACTAAACATTACCTTACAAGAGAAGGCTGATTCTTCTCCCTAAGGAAGGGAGAGGGGGATCATACTGGTTTATATATGTTGGAGACGAGGTTGTCTCAGAGCAGTCAGTCATAGGATAGTGAACAGCACAGTGTGGTTAATTCAGATTCAGAGGAGATTGTACAGACTAGCTTTGTTTCACTGGTAACACAGATTCAGTGGAGACTGTATAGACTAGCTTTGTTTCACTGGTAACACAAGATGATGATGGGAGGTAGTCAGTTGGTACAACTACAAGTGATGCTACCAAGACGGGGAACATCCTTAGCCTGGGAGGTGCAATTCCTCAGTGAATGAGGAACATCTTCGCCTTTATATTGCCATGAGGAGCAGTGAGCGTTCTTTAATATTTGTCACTCAGGACTGCCATTGCCCATTGCCATACAAGAATGAAGCTAAGTGGCATGACAATCCCATGTAACCTCAACAATCATATTAGACCAGCGGCCAACAAATAAACAACAGCTAATAGTCAGTTCAACCCCAGTTAAACAACCGTAGAATCACCCCAGTGGAATCTTATAATATATATCTGTATTATTACTAGGGAGTCTAACGAACCAATTTCTGGTTTTCATTTAGTAGTAAGCAACTACGAATTGAGGATATATATATATATATACATACATTTATGATCTATTTAAGTCCCCACTAATCACTGGTATCATGAAGGCTAATAGACTACAATGGCTGGGGCATATAGAAAGAATGGAAGACAATAGGGAAACAAAACTCGCTTACACTCAGGAAATAAATGACCGTAGACCCCGAGGTAGACCAAGAAGACGGTGGAGAGATAATATATATACAGACCTAAAAGCACATGGAATCAACGACTGGAAAGAGGTCAACCAGAGAGACGAATGGAGACGGATTGCATCTGCAGCAAAGAACCTCAATGGCTCGGAACGCTGAAGAAGAAGAAGAAGAAGAATTTATCTTACCACAAACCCCAACCATTATGTCTGTTTCTCACCACTGACCCACCGGTGTAGATGGCTATGTCACCTTGATATTTGTTACTCTGAATCAGTTATTTCACTTCAAACTCAGTGCGACCCGCTGCCATTCTCAGCACTCCACGACCCAGTGTTACTATTACATTGTGCCAGTCCGTCATGGCTTCCAGAACTTCAGCCCACTCTTTCTCACGATTGATGGTCTCTATATCACACGCATGTGCCATCCAGGTCCTGCCTCGTTTTAGTCTATGACCCTTGACCATATCCATAGCTTCATGTACGAGGTGATCCCTAACCGCAGCAACTCTCAGGTACCATTTGGTCTGAAGGACCCTTTGCCTATCCGTCAGTGTTGGTAGCGCCAGGATATGCCAAATGCATATAATTGGTGTGCCCTTTGTCCACCTCAGAATCACCCGCATAGCCGCATTTTATATGCGCTACTACCTTTCCAGCTGGCCGTTTGATACTGTCGGCAGCCCTAAACAATACTCAATGACATAAATTACTAACTGCTGAAAACATCATGTGATCTACCCCGGTTGCTGCCATCGCCCTCAATGCATTAAGTCCTCTACCAACCTTCACCACTAAAGCCTCCACATGATCCTTAAACATACAGTCCTGTATTACCTGTAGCACATGATGCTTCCTACCATACAAAGAGATTCCACTGGAATCCCCATTAACATCGTTATCTTTATTAATTATATCTTGAAGCATGATTATCCTGGGAAAATACAGTGATGATTTCCCCTTTGATTGATTGATTGATTTAGGAACCTTGACTTCCCTTGACTTCCGCCGGCTTGTATATTGATGACTCCACTAGGCTTTGTCTAAAAAGACAATCTCTGCAAGGCAGCAGGAAGGAGAAGTAATGTGTAGCGCCTCGCTCTTACCAGCCGATGACCACGTCATAGAGTTTTGAATCATCAAATGCAAGCAGTATTTTCACTTATTATAGCTTGTGTTTGCTTTTTCTTCTCCGTAATCATCATACTCATTATCGTCGTCGTCACTGTCGTCGTCGTCATCATCATTATAATTACCATCGTCATCATTATGTCCATCACAGACATCTTCGTCAGCCTTATCCCTATTATTATCACTACCATCATTGCCATAACTGTCATATCGTCCTCATCATCATCACCATCCAAACAATCATCTATTGGTATGGCTAAACGAATGCATATATTCACGTATTTCCATCCACACTTGTATTTGTATTATCGCTGCAAGATCTGGAAGTAGTCACAGACGGAGCTGAGTCAGCGGAAGAAATCCATGACATTCTATTTTATTTTTCTGACATTTTACCAGCGCCTGCGAAAAGAGGGTCAGGCTTTGTAGTTACCATGACAACTGTAGCAACGAAATACAAAAACAGAAACGTAAGTTTACCCAAAATTCACGTCCGGCAACTCGCTAGCGTTATACCAGTGGCTACGTACAGTTATCGCGAGCCCGGGCCCCTTTTCTTTACATTGTGTGTACCTGGCCTGCAAAATGTTCGCTACTGCCGTGTTTGTAAAAAAAACAACAACACAGGAAGACATCTCCAGCAACTCGGGGTGTGCTCTACCTGTGCTGGCACGGCTTCGTTCCAGGTGAAAATAGGTATGGAATGCTTGCATGAGCAAGGGTGCCACTGACGTCATTGCGGAACATTTCTGATCACAGCCAGACACATACACAGAAACACTGGAGGTACATACACGCAGATTCTAGAATGCTCAACTATGACATTATTGTAGCGTAGTCATTTTTAAGCATGCCATCATGTGTTTGTATGCATATTACAATACTATTTACTGCGGCTCACAGCAATTGCGATTGAAAAGTACTGGATTATTGGATTATTGGATACTGACAGCTGGCGTTAATTTTTTAAACTAAAGAACACAGAGGAGCAGTCAAAAATAAAATTATATTGGGCAGGTTCCAGGGCTTACACTCAGGACATAAATGACCGTAGACTCCGAGGTAGACAAAGAAGACGGTGGAAAGATAATATACATACAGACCTACAAGCACTTGGAATCAGCGACTGGCAAGAGAAGGTCAACCAGAGAGACGAATGGAGACGGCGTGTATCTGCAGCAAAGAACCTCAATGGCTCGGAATGAAGAAGAAGAAGAAGAAGAAGAAGAAGAAGAAGAAGAAGAAGCAGCAGCAGCAGCAGAAGAAGAAGAAGAAGAAGAAGAAGAAGAAGAAGAAGAAGAAGAAGAAGGTTCCAGGGCATATATTATCCTAAACGTGGGGACATTAAAAATGATTGCGTTCAATCAGATGATACATAAACGTAAAGGTTTGTCGTGGGAGCAGAGGTAACGCATTGGGCCTCCTCCTAGCCTGCCTACTCGGTTGTTCTGAGTTAAAATCACCCTAAAAAAAAAGAACCACATAGTATTTTGATATCCTTGTCTTCTTCTTGCTCTTTTCGCCATTTTCACTAGATTTAAAGTGTTTTCCTCCTTATACCGCCCCCTCCCCCCAAATTCTTAAGGTATATATGTAATTTCCCCTATCAGTTTATGGTTTTCAGTTGTTTCTTGTATGAATGTCTCATTCGTTGTTCTGTCTGCTTATGGTATTCTTTACATGTCCCACAGACACCATATTTCCACTGCCATTAGATTTTTCTCAGTCTCTCTGCTTGTTGTCATGTTTCACGAACACACAACAATATAGGTTCTATATAGACCTTTAACACTTGTTCACACTGCTATTGACAGTTTGTTTTATTGATGTGGTTTTCATTTTAATAAAGCTACTAGCCATGACGATTCTTGTTCTAATGTCTTTAAAGCGTCCCCCCTCCCAGATTTAATGACTGTTCCAAGATCGTTGTACGGCTTCACCTGTGTAAGAATGATCCTATTTAATTGGATGTTTCATTGTGGTGTTTCTATCATACTGAAGATGACCATAGCTTTATGTTTTCTTACAATTTATTTCTAACCCTTGTTGCTAACTGTGTTCAGTAACATCATCGACTTAATGCTTCAGATCCTGTTCATTGTCTCCAATCAATACTAAATCATCTATATGCCATATATGCCGATTAAATATCCAAGATCTACAACAGGTAGCAGCGAACCGCCAAGCATGGAGAGACAGGACTTCTGCCCTATGCGCCGCCTTAGGCTCAAGAGGAAAGACTAACTAACTAATATGCCATATAATGATATATTGGTGATATTATTTACTCCCATTGTGATCTCTCTCATATCTTTACATTTGAGTTGCAGTTAATTGCTCGTCCTTAAAATACTGTTGACACCTTTCAGCAAGTTAGTCTAAAGTGTAGGCGTGTGGTTGATGACACCAGTTATGTTAACCGATCCCTATATTGACTCCAAGATGTTGAAGAAAACACTATAAAGACGCTCTGGAGTTCTGACCTATATTGCGTATATTAATAATCATCTATGTGTTTAATATATTACTAAACTTGATATTCTATTACGAGATGAGGTTCTTGCTTCCAAAACTCTCTTAGTTTGTAGTCATCATTGGCACCTTGCCGTCTTGACGGACGGTAATTTGTGCTTCAAAAAGTCATAATAACTTTTACCCATGGCGGTAGCGAATGTGACTGGTAAGGCCAATTCGCGCTGTAAATGTTCGTTCACAGTGGGTGCACGTGAACACGTGGTTATTTCCACCATCATGCACTATCTTACGTCTCACACGCTCGGTCTGTGACTTATCTGCAATAATTTTCTCCTTTGTCTTTATTCCATTTCTGATGTTTGTCCTCCATGCAACACATTCATGCGACCGATGTTGTATTTTCCAAGGCACACTGGCCATGAACACGAGTCCTTGCCCACACGAGCATTGCAGTCACCGAGCATATAAATGTAGTCAGATTTTGGAACTGCCTTGATCACAGAGTCTAACTCCTCATGGAACGAATCCTTCACATCATCAGAGGAATCGAGTGTCGGTGCATATGCAGTAATAATGGTGGCAAAACCACAAGAGGTTGCCAAGCGCAGGGATAATAGTCTTTCATTTCCTCCTGCTGGAATTTCAATCATTCCCAATAGCGAATTCTTCACTGCAAAGCCCACACCGTGTTGCATTTTTTTCTGCCTGCCCTCTACCCTTCCAAAAAAAAGGTGTAATTGTTTTCCCTGAGTGACCCTTCCTCAGCGAGGCGAGTCTCCTGCATGCCAGCAATATCAATGTTAAGACGATTGAGTTCGGCATCAATCACAGCTGTTTTTCTCACATCGTCAATATTGGTCAAGTCAGTGGAAAATCCTGGACACATGGTTCTTACGTTCCAGGTTGCAAGCCGTAGCTTGAGGTTTCTATTTTTCTTTTTATTAGTACCTGGTGCACTGGTTTTACAGCCTGCTATTCAGATGTTGTCCTAGCCATAAGCACCCATTGAATCAGGCAGGCTGTGGCGGATCAGCACCCAATTGGCTTGGGGCTGCCCAGCTTGAGGCGGGCGGTAGCTGATCAGTGACACCTGTAGGTGTCTCCCACCGTCAGAGGCAACGCGTGGCGCCCCATGTCTACGCCAATTGACAGGGACTTATAACCCGTAACAGTTGCCTCTCGCTTTGATTCCGAGATCGGTTAAGACAAGGGATGGAGTTATTGCCTCTCCATAGCACAAAGCCTGGGCTAAAATATAGAGATCATGTGTTGCCCATGCAGCATAATCCCTCTCTCGGCCTGCCTAGTTCACTCCAGAGGAAAGGTAACACCTCTACATCTGGAACATGTTGCAGAAGCTGCCGGATCAGCAAAGCAATGCTCTAACTGTCCGCCTGTCGGAGCTTCGATCCTAGACCAGCCGCCCACCAAGGCTTAGGGCCTGGTCTGCCCTGCCATGACTTTTTGTCTTTAGGTTGCATTTCCTCGCACCAGGCTAAGGCTTGTACCCTCACAATTGCGCTCTTCCGCCTGAAGCCGTTGGCACAGTGTGGGGTGTTGGGCCCAACGTTCGGCGCTAACAGAAAGCAGGTAGTACCGTCTACTGTTATACGGTAGCTCAGTCATATCTGACTAAGACGTGACACCACTTTGTAGTCATAATTCTGACTTTATTGCCCAGTTCTCTCGAGGGATTGTGATATTATTGCCTAGTTCTCTCGAGGGCTGGTGATATTATTGCCTAGTTCATCTGAGGGCTTGTGACAGCATTGCCTGATCCACTCTAGGACGTCTGACAGCATAGCTTAGTTCCCTCAAGGGCTTGTGACTATTCAAACCATGCAAAGAAAACACTTTTAATTTTTAAGTATATTTAGTTTTAGCGGTTTTTATCCAGTTAGTTTAATTGAAATGACATTTATTGTGTTTAAATGATGTGTTATTTGTTTTAAAAATATATCATCGTGCACTAATGTAAGCAAATAATTACACATCAAAGTAATGTTCAGATAAATATCTGAATAAGAATCTGATCACATTATTAAGGAAGATTGTATGTTTTCAAATAATTTCATTGTCGTTTTGGACACGTTCATGACATTAATTATATTGCACATGGTATTTCAGTCTCGCTTGAGAGAGTTGGAGGATGCCCTTGACAGTGAGAGAGATGGCCGTCTCAGAGTAAGTAATTGTAATGATTAATTAATTGGTTAAATCCAGAACTTAGATATGCAGATGACACGGTCCTCCTCTCAAATAGTGCCACAGGAGTAAAAGAATTAAACTTGTCTATAATGAAGCGCGGTGAAAATCAATATCTGTTGCTGCACTTAAAAAAAATTATCTTCTCGATTTTTCTGCATGATCAGACTGTCTAGGTATTTATCTCACTGTCTTCTTCTTGCTCTTCTCTCATTAAGTTTACAACTCATTACAGTTTATTTCTCCAAATAACACCCCCGTATATATTGGGTGTCTGCATATTTTTTCTCTAATCAGTTTGTAATTTTCATCAACCTTGTGAAAGGATTGTCTCATCTGTTGTGACCGTCCTTCGTAATTACTTTTGTTTTCACAGAAATCGAATATAAGCTGCACCATATATTTCTAAGTTTGTTAGCTAATTGTCCAGTTCTGATACGTATACAACAATAAGGTTTCAATATAACACATTAACGCTATATGTTTATTGGTGTTTTCAATCTTGTCTGCTAATTGTTCAATTCTGACATGAATACAACAATAAGTTTTCAGTATAGCACATTAACTTATCTTTTCTCACACCGACTGATAGATTTTTATTTGTGTTTTCAATCATGTCTGCTAATTGTCCAGTTCTGACAAGGATACAACAATACTGTCTCTATACATCACTTTTAAAACATCTTTTCTCACACCAACTGATAGATTTTTATTTGTGTTTTCTGTCTTTCCAAATGCTACTTGTCCATGACGATGTTTTGCTCTAAACTCAACAATAATTAACTAAGAAGATTAAAAGTATTTTAAAAGTATATGAAGTATTTAAAAAAAAATAACTGTTAAATATATTAATGTTGAATGTGTATTGCTGACAAAATGTGATCATAGCTCGTCTCATTTACATGAAATATAGACAAATTAGCAACCACAGCCAGACAAATATCTTGGCAAGTTACTCTCAAAGTACATTATAGGTACATACATGGGTATTCACATAACTAGCATACAGTATGTGAATGTTTTTATACACACCGATGAATGGTTCACTGAGAGGTTAGGTTACGATATCTCATCGGAAGACCGGGTTTCATATTTATGGTTAAATGTCAAGAAACGAATGAAGATCGAAAACTGATTAGAGTCATTAGACGTAGACAGTCGCAATATTTTTGGGCATGTTATGAGAAGAAGTGATCTGGAGAACTTGGTGACAACTGGTAAGATCGAGGGGAACAGACCAAGAGGAAGACCTAGAAGCAAGTACTTGGATGGCTTGGCCTTGTGGCATGGTCGAGACAGAAACACGGAGCTGATCCACGACTCTGGTGATCGAGTGAGATGGCAGAACATGACCGCCCACGCTTACCGGCATGGCACATGATGAATGGATGGATGGATCCTGTCTATAATTCTGAACCCTTGCAAAAACACCCTGCAGCAGTCCAAGGCGGTAACGAATTGTTTCAAAATTACTTATAACGGAGATTAAATGGTATTGTATATACATATTAGGACATTATATATATATATATATATATATATATATATATATATATATATATATATATATATATATATATATATATATATATATATATATATATATATATTTACATTGTGTAGGATGCCATTAGAAATGAATGCTAATTTTTACTCCAACGAAACTCAATCGACAGGCTGAAAAACTGTTGGCGGAACTGCAGTTTAGATATGACCAGGTACAGGACAGTCTTGAAGAACAGGGTGGAGTGACTTCACAGCAGGTAATTTCGTGTGTGATCGTGTATACATGTGCTAATAACAGTTTATCTATATAAAGAATATTTTTATTTTTTAAATTCGCATATCCTTTACAGGACATCGCTGTCAACAGCAGCATCTTTCAGCTGTCTGTTGATTTCTTGGCAAGATTACGCTCAGTAGTTGCCATTGCTTTCTGAGCGGCCGGTTCAGTTATCCCGCAAGTCACCAGCGGGGGTCGAACCGCCTCCAGCTCTCGCCCGCTACGAGACTCTGCGTGATAAACGGGATTACGGAGAAAGTGTTGTAACCCCTCGGCCAGAGAGACCGGCATAAACAATATTAAGGTATGACAAATCTATATTATTTATGCACGTGTCTGTCATTGCAGTTAGCTGAATATTATTGTCAGAATATTTGCACTAGATGTGCAAGTAAACCCCATGGTACTGATTTGAAACAAACCCAGATATGAAAACATTTGGGTTCACTGATAATAATGAAGAACATTTTGTGCAATAAGTCACTGTCCTTAAAAGTTAAAAAAAGAGTTCTTGCATGTGACATAGAACCAGCTGTAAAATACGGCTGCGAATCCCTGACAATGAGTAAATGCGAAAAAAATCACCGGAAGCCTTGGAGATGTGGTGTTATAGTAGAATACTCAAAATAATTTTTTTTGTTGCATATCCTATTTGCAGGACATCGCTGTCAACACCAGCACTTTACTGGTGCTTTTGATGTCTTGGCAAGGTTTACGTTCAGTTGTTTGCCATTGCTTTCTGAACGACTGGCTTCCATACCAACACGTTAAAACCCCAGCGCGACACGGTCTGCGGCCAAATCGGTCGCCTCTGTGTTTCGAACGCGTGGTAAGGGGCTCACAAATCTCGTTCGCAAGCCTTTGGCCACGGCCACAGGCCAAAATTAATTGGACAGCTAAAAAGTGCAATCAGGACGGTTTAGAGAAAGCTGAGTTGCAAAGACAACTTATCACGAACATCAGAAAGAGTGGGTCATCGTTTCTTTTTGTTTTGGCAACGTTATGACAAGACAAAAACTGGAACATGCTGTGACAACCGGAAAGATTTTTGGAAAGAGAGTTGGAGGAAGACAGCGTGAGAAGATTCTTGACAGTCTTGTGTCATGGCACGGAAGGGAGTCAAGACACGAAATGATCCACGACGTCCGAGATCGTAATTTGTGGAGAGGCATTATCGCCCACTCCAGCCGACAAGGCACTGGATGACAATGATAATATCAGATGGAAGATATATAATGACTGTAATACCCCAAGCAAATACTGCATTTTATGAAATTATGATTATTTTATGGGGAAAAATTAGCATCTTTTGATTTTAAGTCATGAGACGATTTGGAGCTTTGCAAGACAATGGTGTAAACATATGAGTATGAACAATGAACGGTTAGATAACGGGTTTCACCAGACAACAGTGTCAGCATATGAGTATGAACAACATGAGTTAGAAAACACGTTTTACAACACAACAGTGTAAGAATATGAGTAATGAACAATGAGAGGTTAAATAACAGGCACATCTAATGAAGCCTTTGAACTTGAGGTTTCTACAGCAGAATGTTCAGAATATCACAGATAAATAAAATCGTAATGTACAGTTCATACAAGATGACACATGCATAGGAACTTGACACATACAGCTGATGGAAACGATCAACTAGGATACATGGATCCTGTCACGTACAGCTGATGGAAATAATCAACCAAGATACAAGGGATCTGGTCAAATACAGCGGATGGAAACAATCAACCAGTTTAATACGGATCTTGTCATATACAGCTGATGGTAACAATCAGCCAGGTACAAGAGATCCTGTCACATACAGCTGATGGAAACAATCAATGACGATACAAAGGATCCTATCACATACAGCTGATGGAAACAATCAATCACGATACAAAGAATCATGTCACATACAGCTGAGTAAAACAATCGACAAAATACAAGGGATAATGTCACATACAGCTGATTAAAACAATCAGCCAGATACAAGATATCCTGTCACATACAGCTGATAAAAATAATCAACCAGGTACAAGGGATTCTTCACATACAGTTGATGGAAACAATCAACCAGACACAAGATATCCTGTCACATACAGCTGATGGTAACAATCAGTCACGATACAAAGGATCCTGTCACATACAGCTGATGGAAACCATCAGTCAGTATACAAGGGATTCTGTCACATACAGCTGATGGTAACAATCAACATGTGGTAGAAAGAACACAAATATATATTAGGTAGTCTAACAAAATGGCAGTTAAAAACATCTAAGAACATGAAATGGTAAACAGTATTAGACAGCAAGGGCAGTGAGGTGACATGATCGCCCACAATAATTGACAAGGTAAAACACACATGCCAGCACAAGCACACTCGCACGCAAATACGTATTCAGGCAATTTTATAACACAATCTATTGAAGTTGTTAGCTAATGTGTTGTGCAATATTTTGCTCAGAATATTACATTGTTCATATTTGATTGAATGTATAGATTGAAATCAGCAAGAAACGTGAAGCTGAAGTAAACAAGCTGAGAAAAGACATTGAGATGGTCAATGCACAATTTGAGCAGACGGAAAACAGTTTGAGAAAGCGACACCAAGAGGCCATCAATGATCTATCAGATCAAATCGAACATTTGCAGAAGCAGAAAACTAGGTAATGCTCTACGTTAATTGCGCAATTCATTCTCTGTCTCTTCTTCTTCTTCTTCTTCTTCTTCTTCTTCTTCTTCTTCTTCTTCTTCTTCTTCTTCTTCTTCTTCTTCTTCTTCTTCTTCTCCTTCTTCTTCTTCTTCTTCTTCTTCTTCTTCTTCTTCTTCTTCTTCTTCTTCTTCTTCTTCTTCTTCTTCTTCTTCTTCTTCTTCTTCTTCTTCTTCTTCTTCTTCTTCTTCCCTTTTTTAAGGAGAGTGAGTCACACCTAAGAGGTCAGCGTTTCAGACTTGGGCATGCATTTGTGGAAGATGTACTTCCTGCAGACAGATTCCATCCCAGGTCACGGGTTACCTACCCCTGGGTTGCTTTTCTGTTTTCCTTATAATTTTGCCAGGGCAGCGGTTGTACGGTATACTCCTTGGGATGTAAAACTGCCATGGGATTTTTATCGCGCACAACTTGAGCATAGGAACTCCTATATTTCACCATTATCTGAGAAGGCTAGGTATCGACCTCAATCCCCCATGAGATCAGGGAGACATCAGATACCTGTGATTCTGGTGAAACAGTCTCAGCCCTCCAGGGGGTCGAACCCGCTACCTTCTGTGTCTGTGACGGACACCGTAAGCTCTCAGCTACGTGGCCCTTTTAATGATGCAATAAAAACAAATATATGTTGTATAAGTATAAGTGTACAGGCGACAGGCACGATGATGCAATAAAAACAAACATATATTGTATTAGTATAAGTGTACAGGCGACAGGCACGATGAGTAAAACAGGTGTGTTTGAAATACATATTCCATAAGAACTACCATAGAATAACATTTTTCCACCAATTCATGCACTAATGGCTTTCCTGCCATGATATACGACTGTCGAGAGCCTTCTCTTGCTGCCTCCACTAATCTACTCGTATCTTTCCAATATTCTTACCAATTGTGACAATATGCTTCAGTTTCGAATTTCTAATTATGGAGGCCTAAGCGTTGACTTGCCTTTTATAATCTATATGAGAATTTTCCATTTCCTTTGTATATCTGCCTTTCTCAAACTATTTGCATTACACATTTTGATCGTCGAAAACCTTCCGGAAAACCATTTATCCCTGGCGTCAAAGGACTTCTGACTGTCTTGCCATGTTAACATTGTTTCTAAATTGTATGAAATCGGATTTCTTGCACAATACTTCATCCATCGTGAAACATATGCATGCCATTTGTGTTAGTATCATGGGGGGGGGGGGGGGGGGCACTGACAGTGTCAGTTGTGGTCATTTCCCATTGAATGTTTGCTACCACTGTTGTTTATCTATTCTATAAGTAACTGCGTTCACATGTCCGACGTACTCTGAAAATTTTATGTACACGTGAAAAGATTGTTAGTGTAAATTTTTTGGAATATTAATCTCTGAAAACTCATAATTAAATTTACTATTTTCAGAACTTACCAACTGTCCCACATACGCTTAAGATACTTATTATTTGAGTTTATAGACTTATTATAGTTTTTTGAACATGTAGGAATACACTGCCGGCTCCTTGGCGAAGACGTTAAAAACGCTGTTCGTAATCCCGTATACCCACGTAGGAAACACAGCTGAGCGAGATTCGGCAGCGGATCGCCTCGCGTTGGTTTCTTACGGAAAGGTATGTGAGCCGGTCGTTCAAAAAGCAATGGCAAACTACTGAACGCAAAACTTGCCAAGACATCAACAGCAGCTGAAAAATGCTGGTATTGACTGCAATGTCCTGTAATTTTTTTTTAAAAAGTTGCATATACCTTAAGGACGTTGCAGTCAACATCAGCATTTTAAGCTGCTGTTGATCTTCTGGGTAAGATTACACTCAGTAGTTTGCCACTGCTTTATGAGCGACCGTCTCACATACCCCCGTAAGCAACCAACGCGACTCGATGACTCGATCTGCTACCGAATCTCGCACAGCTGTGTTCCACACGTGGATATACGGGATTACGGAGAAAGTCGTTAACTCCTTCGACAGGAAGATCGGCGTCCTGTAAATAGGATAAGAAAAAAAGGAATACACTATCGCTAGTTGTGTGTTCGTTAAAGTATGGGAGTATCTGTCAAAAATGGTAATCTCATTAGCTTCGTTGCTGCTTCTTACCTTGCTTGTGTGTGTGGGTGTGATGCACATTTTACAGATAATGAAGGTATATTTTGTTTTTGCATATCCTTTTTTTTTTTTTTTTTTTACAGGAAATCGCTCTCAACACCAGCATTTCTTTGTCTGTTGTTGATGTCTTGGCAAGTTTTACGTCCAGTAGTTTGCCATTGCTTTCTGAACGACGGGCTCCCAAACCAATTTGTTAAAACCCAGCGCAATGCGGTCTGCTGCCAAATCGCGCACATTGTGTTTCGACCTCGGGTAAGCGGGATTACGAATCCCGCCCGTAAGCTCTTCGCCACGGAAACCGGCTATGCTGATATTACATATTACATACACTGAATATTCACACTGACAATAATAAAAAAGAACAATTTAATGACAACTCTGCAAAATAGTTCAGTTCAAAAAATTATCAACAAGTACAGGAATACACTATTATTGTTATTCCAGAAAATTAACAGGGAAAAGATTGCAGTTAGTTTTATTGGCCCAGTTCTGTCCTATAAGATCATGACAACATGTCTTATTTTCTTCTTTATGACATTTATTGCTGGACATTTATTACATATATTGATAGCTCTATATTTATTATTAATCTGCAATATCATACTATAAATACAGTATTTGATATGTTCTGTATATTTAATATTTAATATTTATTGTACACTTATTGTTTTATATTTAGTGTTTGACATCTATTGCATGCTTACTCCATTTTATATCTTTTGTACACTTATTGTTTTATATTTAGTGTTTGACATCTATTGCATGCTTACTCTACTGTATTTCAGAATTGAGAAAGAAAAGCAAACTTTAGTCGTTGAGTTAGACGGACTCTCTGGCCAGCTTGATTCAGTCAGCAAAGCCAAGGTAAGTTTGCTAATTACCGCGTGTTATTTCATACAAGAAGCAACCTTAGCAAGAGGATTCGGTATTTAAAATAACAAAATACCGAACTCTGGAACCTGCTAGGGAATGGCGTAGTCGAAAGACCAGAATCAATGAAACCCAATACAAACAAAAAAATGAGTTTTAAAACGGAGATGCCTGAACTCAGATGTTTAAAATCGTAGAAGCCCTTATTCCACTAGGAAAGAAAAGAATAAATTTGTAAATGCAGGTGCAGTCAGATATGTCCCATATTACTGTTTCTTCTAATGTCGCACATATTTCTGAAAATTCACATTGAATTAAAGTTCCTGCAATCAACAATCAGAAACTTGAATACAAAGAACTTGCCAAATATCATTAAGAATGTTTAAAAAAAAACACCATTATATATATATATATATATATATATATATATATATATATATATATATATATATATATATATATATATATATATATATATATATATCAGTCATGACATTTCACATCAATTTGCCGTCTATCCTGAGATTGACTGTTGGCCTATACACCCTCTCTCTCAGCATGTAACTTCACTCACTCACTCAAATTCCTCATGCATCAGTCAACATATCCATCTTTGCATGTGGGGTCAATTCACTCATCTCAGACATCATTCATATGTATGGATGATCATTTCACTCAGTCTATAGACACATTCATAATGGTATAAGTGATCATATAGGAATCATTCATCACACATCCTTCATACTGGCATGTAAGGTGGGTACTTATGTGATTTCCCAATGATAGCCTTCAATGTTAACACCATTGACATCAAAATGAGATCTCACCCATTCATCAGACACAATCATATCTGTATGGATGACAATCATGCATATGTAGGTGCTTTATCCCTGATAAATTCACAGGTTCAATAACAATGATATTACAATTAAATCTCCTCCCTCATCAGAAATTATAATATTTCCTGATTGATAATTAATCATTCATACTGAGGTGGTTTACAAATGATACATTCACATCTGTTTACAATAATGAATCAGACATGACATAAATTTATGTGATCATTAGACATAATTATGAGATTCCCAAAGGATACTTCCTCATGTGTAGCAATAATGAAAATACCCAGGGGTCCCTACATGGTCTCATGAATTTATGTGATCTCCTCAGTCTACATTCAGGCATTATGAATCTTAACCATTCGACTATGCCGGTTGACTAAGTATTATTGTGTGGCACAAACATTAATTCCATATGTTTACAACATTGAAAATACATTCGACTCACCACAGGGGTGCTTTACTCAACACACAAAATTATGATCCCTATGGAATCAATTTGGTTCTCATGTGTTCATGAAATACCAGAAAACTATTTGTTTGCCCATGTGCTCATGTCAAAAATAAATCTACCGACTAATTACACATTACACTAATTTCTCTATCAGTGCTGGCACATGTAAACTAGTTTTAAATCTTACCAGTGGGCACATGTACCATATGTCCTTACCACTGCACTAAGAATTCTGAGCTTTCTTAAGTCTTAAGTTACCATTCTAATTCATTGTAGATTGAGTTTCATGCTTAAGAAATAAAGTTTACAACATGGGTCTAATGTTTATACATTCACTAAGTTGTTTGCTTTGGGAGAAAATAAAATTCACTATGGTTATTCTTAATGAATAGTTTATCTATAAACTATAACTATTAAATATATTATAATTAACTTCTTAAGAATTCACCACACGTGTTCAACAAGTCGACTTACCAACTCTTCTTCTGGGAAAAAGGACTCACAACTTATCTAAGATTTAAAGGAATATCATATTCACCTCATCCGAACAAGACGGCTTCACAACACGTGTCAACAGTTGACATCACCAAGAAGTAAGGTCATAGATTTGGTTGTTTCCAAATACTGGCTGCTGGTTGTATGGTCCTTCTTCTCTTTAGACAATTTTCTCACTTAGTCGTGGCGAGTTAAGAAGCGACCATTCCGCAGGCACATCTTGGTTTGTGACCAGTCGCTGTTTCGTTGGTACAATGAGGCCGGAAATCGATTGTAGCTGTTTATATCTCAGCTTTCTCCGTTTCGTGTTTTTACTTTCCCGTGGACCATGAGTCTGTCCTTGTAAAATATGGGATTGTAGTAATATGAAACAAACTTAGTATTGTTGGTGGTGAACTCTGATTTTGTCGTCCTGGAAATAATTGACGCGATGTTACGTTTGTGAAAATACAATATATCACAATAGGGAATCGACATTTCAACGTGGTCATAACCCACACAAGTACCCAGGCGCTGACATAAGTATCCAGTGTGTGCGGCAGTAAATAATAGCATTCTCCAAACTCCATCAGGTACGAATCAGAAACAGGCTGATAACCCAGATTCATGTTCTGTAATAAACGTGCTGACTATAAATCCACGGCAGTATCCTTCCAGCGCTACAAAATTAAGAGAGAACACAATCGAGAACATTAGTAACAAGACCCATGTCGTGGTAATATTATATCACAACTTAAATAAAAGAAACAAAAGGGGGAGGAGAAAGGAGGGTGTTTCAATTTTCCCCATCCCTCTTCTCTATTGTGGAGTTTAGTCCAACTCCGAAAGTGAGTGAGGTATCTATTCATTGAGTATTCTTTTCTGAGATTGACACTGGGACGTACTGAGGAGTTAGGGACATCCTAACCACCCACACATCCTGATAATACAGCTGTCATAATATGTCACAGATCTCTGAGACATACGCCTCATGTCAAGAATTCATAATCTCATTTCCATAGCCGCAAACAGCAGTAGGTAAGTACCATCTGACAAATGGCAAAAGGCAAACGACCAAACCAGTCACCATTCTCTTCTTGTTGTACAAAAGTACACAAATGCTTCTTTCATCATCATCATCATCATCATCATCATCATCATCATCATCATCATCATCATCATCATCATCATCATCATCATCATCATCATCATCATCATCATCATCATCATCATCATCATCATCATCATCATCATCATCATCATCATCATCATCATCATCATCATCATCATCATCATCATCATCATCATCATCATCATGTGCCGTTCCCCACTGGGGTGAAATTCGAATGTCTACTCCAGCAGTAAAAGCAACAATCACGAACAGAATATATAAAACACTCATAACAGAGCAAGCATGTGAATCCTTCACAAAATAATAATGCAGGGACCATTCATGGGATATTCCTCCCACTCATTAACTAGAACACCAGAACAGATGGTCCTCTTTTCACCTGACTATTAAAAGCAGAGAGTTTAATGAATGCTGTTCTACAATCCACCAAATTCTGCCGAAGAAGTCCCTTGACTTTAGGAATAACTTCTGAAGTATGGTAAGCATTAAGAAAGTTGTTGGCAAAGTCCTGAACATAAAATATTCGCTCAGGCACCGACAATGGTGCAATGCGGACGGAGAATGCACGCCCTGCAAGACCCTTGAATTATTGGTGCGTTTTCCTTTCCTCTCACTTGAGATTATAACTGACATTTCCTTCATTCCCATAACATCATATATGAAAAAGATTACAAGATAATCACACCTCTGTATATTTACAGCGATGCAAACAAAGGATTAACTCCTTAGGTCACGAGAAGTCAAGCTACAGCCTAGCAAGAATATTTCCTCAGCCTGAAAAGACTGTTCATTTTATATGCAGATAGTTACATTTCTGCAGTATTGCAAAGAGTTTCCAGCTATGCTTCCAGAGAGTACACGTTATAGCATAGAGACAATTTGCAGTTTATATGCATTGATAATAAGATATATCCCCAAAGCATATAAAAAAGTTTACTCATAGAAAAATGAGATTGCAAGCATTAGGAGAACCGGTTGGATAGAAGAGTCGGCGCCGCAGACTGCAAAACTCAGGCCTACCTTTCAATGAAACGCTAATCTCGCAGTTTTCACAATCCACATCAACAATGATATCAGTTGCACCAAGGCATTTACATAACATATAATATAAGACATTTATATGCTTATCCAAGGTGCAGAAAGGAAAATGGGTGACACAATTACTTTCCCCAAAACCAGGGAAGGACCCGATTAATTTTAAGATTACATGGCGAGTGAAGGGATTATTGCTTTGTGAAACCAAGATACAACTTTTTGGCCGGGGACTCAACCAGTCGTTGGGCTGAGTTTTAAACAAAGTTAGTTTCAACTATTTCTCCCGTCGCAATTTTGCATCACCGGATTGCTCCTGTCCTTATATGGTAGCACTTTTGTTAACGATTCCTGGAAACACTGCTGGATGACAACACATACGTCACAACTGTGACTTAAAGAGAATACTTTTGTAAGGGATAGAAGCTAGAATAAGAGGCTGGGATTAGCACCACAGACCAACACGAAAGGGTACACATGACTTTAAAGACACCCCGAGAAGAAATAATCTAGAGAACTTGGTGAAACTGGCAAAACTGAGGATAAAAGAAAAAGAGGAAGACAGAGAAGTAAATATTTGATGCCTTGGCCACGTGGCATGGTCGAGACAAGAACACAGGGCTGATCCACGACGCTGTCGACCGTGTAAGATGGCAAAACATGACCTTCCACGCTTATGGGCATTGCATATAATGAGAATTAAAGGCAAGAAAATGTGTGAGGCAGGCGAGCTGGCAAAGGATCAAGAATATTCCTGATCGGTTCTATCGAGGACAGTCTACTGCATAAACCTTGCTATATGTAATGGAGATCCTCTATTCTAATGAGTGCAGTATACTGTATAGACTTTGCTATATGTAATGGGGATAATTTATCTTGTTATTACAAATGTTAACTAAACAAAAGTCGGTTATGAAAGAAAAAAGGTTTACCTATATATTTCGACGCACACTCTTACGTAAACCAGTTTGGTATACATTTTATTGTTTCCATTTTAATCTAACAGGGTTAAGCTTTATTACAATAAAAGTGTGTGTAGAAAATTGAGGTGCCATGTTTTTCACAAGTATTACTGATAAACTGCATGTCTTGTTTCTATGAAGGCCTCTGTTGAAAGCAAGTTGGATGCTGCTGAACAAGCTAACATTCGCTTCAAAGGACAAGTCGATGACTTGGCTCGTCAACTCAACGATTTAACCTCACTTAAGGCTAGATTAACCCAAGAAAATTTCGATCTCCAGCATCAGGTTTGTATTAAATTTCGTTCTTGGCAAACGTATCATATATAATTTATTGAACATAACATACAATCACAAGCTTAAGACACATGGAATTAGTAAGAAGACATGCATTAGCCGGGGGAAAAACTGGCGTGATATCAGTACCTATGTATACACAGCAATGCAATTAATAGACAATCAGTATAAACATTATTGGAACAAATAAACATATATACATTATTGGAACAAATAAACACAGTGATTGTCTTGTTAAAACAACACTGTCCATTGGATTACCAGGGGACATTTGCTTTGAGTAGCTACACTTATGTAAGTTAACCCATGGTGCATTTATGTCATTCTTAGCAGCTGATAATGCCAATAATGTAAAAAGATATCATTATAAAGAAAAATTGCTAATGCACATGCAGTGATAAATGTTTTAAAGCGATTGTCATTGATACGAGTAAAGCAATAATATTTAACGCCATTTTTGTTGTTTCTCTGAGTTAATAATTTCTATATTTCTAAAAAAGGTGCAAGAACTTGACTCCAGCAATGCAGCTCTTGCTAAAGCCAGATCTCAACTTCAGCATCAGAATGATGATCTCAAGAGAAATCTTGATGATGAGAGTCGGGTAATTATAATTGATCTTTCAGCTCATTTGTTTACAGATATTTTTTAGTTTTGTTTGTTGAGACAATGGTTTTAGATACATAGGGCAGGACTTAAACAATGTTTCCCATAATTATAAAATACATTCAGTTAAGATAATGCAAAATAATGCATGTAATGTTCGCAAGAAAATAATGTGTATTTACTTGTTTACTTTGCACATACTTGATCATTTGCTGTCATTTACATCGAGAAAGAGTATTGCGGTGCTATATAGAACCTGTGCTTTTGTAAGGTTGTGAAGCGTGGACAATGAGCAAACAAGCTGAAAAACATCTGATGGCTGTGGAAATGTGGTTTCTGAGGAAAATGCAAAGAATACCATGAACAGACAGAAAAACCAATAACAAAGTCCTACAAGAAACATATGAAAATTGTAAACTGAAACTGATTAGAGAAATTAGACGTAGACAGTCACATATTTTGTTGTCACGTTATGGGAATAAATAAATTGGAGAACTTGGTGACAAATGGCAAACATTGAGGGGAAAAGAACTAGAAGAAGGCAGAGAAGTAAATACCTGGATCGCTTCACTACGTTGCAGGGTCGAAACAAGAACAATGAGCTGATCCATGACTCTGGTGATCGACTAAGATGGCGAGACATGACCGCTCACGCTTACCAGCATGGCACATGATGATGATGATTATCACAGTTGCAATATTGCATGTTTTCCACATAAGAAGCAGACTGGAAGGAAATCCGAATTTACTACTTACTGACAGAAAACCTATTATCACTTGTGATCAGCTGTGATATCACCACTCCATAAGGGCGGTAAAGAATAGTAGAACTAATCTTCCAGCAATATCGTAAGAGGCGACTAAGGACTACGTCATCTCGTAGAGAATTAGCAAGAAAATCCAATCACTTATTAACATACCTTCACAGGGCTTGGCGTGATTTGGTTGAGCAGCTATGCTCCATTGGGAGATGAAAGATAGCAGTAGAATAAAGCTTAATATGGCTGAAATTATATGCAGAAAATGTAATGATAAAACTCACACATTAGGAGATCTGAGATAATTTTGATCCATTCATAACTGGTGGACATTGAATTGTAAAGTCAGATAAGCAGAGGATACGGATCCTTCGCAAACATTGCTTTGGAATTATGAATGTTAATCCTGTCAGTCAAAAGTCACATCTTGTTCTGTGATCCAAGACATCCTTGTTTGATTAAAAAAAATATAATGTTCACAGACAAAAATTACATGTCAATGAGAAATTACAACCAGTCATGATAAAACTAGAAAAATATGAAATACCTTATCTCCGTCATTAACAGAAATGGCGACATTGAAAGAAGTCAGAAGGAGCAATGCAGAGGTAACACTATCGATATCCTATGAAACCAGAACAGTAACAATTTAAAGCGAAATATTTCAGAACTAGCATGTTATGAGTCATGGGCCATTTCGCAATCACTTAGGAAGAAAATCATGACTGTTGCGCTTAAATGTGATAGAAAACTGCTTAGAATATCGTGAATGAAGAATTAGAAACATCTGGAAATGCTATATGATCTGAACATAGAACAACCGGCTCATACACAGTATCAAGTCTCGTAAGCAATAATAGATTTGAACATATTACACGTCAGAGTGGCTTTCAAAGAACATTCATGGTAGACATGGTTCTTGGCAGAAGAGGTAGCAATCTACCACAGAAAGGGGACACGGGGCATTAAAAGATAGACGGCATGTATGAAGCAGGGAACCGACAGAAGGCGGATATACTAAAACGACACACTGTGCATGGCATGTATGAGGGAGTGAATAGACAGAAGGTGCAGCTATTTTCCTGAGAGCTGTTGTGAGAGCCACGTTCTGAAAAGGACCTGCTGCAAGAACAATGTGAACGGTCTATTATGGTCTTGATGCAAGATATCGATAAATACAAGTTTGTTACTAATCACACATGAGGGAACATCATCAAACTATTGATATCAGCAGTATTACACCAGTCATAAACGCGGAACCTACACACAACACACGTTTGCTCATGAGCAAGTTAGGAAACAACATACTTTTAGAAACAGTTAATACGAATAAACAGAGCTTTAGTGGAGCACTCTATATTGGCTTTTTGTACTATGAAATAGCCTTCGACAGCGTTGACCGGGAATCCCTTTGGAAATTATGAGGCATTATGAGTCCCACCGAAGACTATTAACTTAATAAAGGCAGCATACACAGATATGAAATTCAGAGTTCTTTACGAGAGAAAGCTAGCAGATACATTTGAAATAAGAATGAATTGCGAAATTGTCACCTTCATGATTCTTACTGCCTATAGAAACTCTGGAAATTCTGGAAACTGCACAGGCAAATGTAGAGGAAAGATCGGCCTATGACAGTGGGAACAATTTATAGAGATGATGGTGTGCGCGTGACAACAGACAAAGAGAAAGGGGAGGCATTTCTCCAGAGATTTTTAGAGCAGACCAATCATAATGATGCGGACACCAGGGATGCAGTTAGAGAGGAGCTATCTGGCACCACGAAGAATATGCAGTATGAAGACATCATACGGGTGGGTGATGTTAAACACATTTTGAAAAAGGCAAAAGACACGGCACCAGAGCCCGATGGGGTCAGGTATGGCCACATGAAGGGTTTGAGCGATGCAGACCTGGAGGAGATGACCAACTGCTTTAACCAGATCATTAGGACAGCATCAGTACCGCAGGATTGGGTGCACAGCTATCTCATCCCTCTCCCAAAACCATTCAAGGATCAGTCAAAGCTTAGCGGCTTTAGAATCATCACCCTTCAAAATACATTTAGGAAGGTTCTAGAGAAGATAGTCGCTGTCAAGCTGCAAGAGTTTTTGGAAAGCGGGAAGCTTCTTCCAAGAGGCCTGGGGAGCTACAGGCCAGGAAAAGTTACCTGGTCAAATGTAGCCACTTTTGCCTTGAAGTTTATGAGGGGTTCCAGAGTAGACAAGAAACGATGGCAGCCGCGCTTGATCTCGAGGATGCGTACAATAGAGTTCGATATGATATTTTGATGACCGCACTGATGGAGAAGGGTGTCAATCCCTGGTTGGTGAACTGGATAGCAGCCGTCCTGCACTCTCATCAGGTTGCTCTCCGTCTGGGTGCATGGACCTCAGAGCCACATATTTTAACCCCGGGATGGCCACAGGGATCAGCAATCTCACCGGTGCTCTTTAACCAGGGGTTGGAAGGATACTAACATTTGCAGATGATATTCTTGCATATAGGCAGGGGAGAGATAGGGAGCAAACAGCCCAGGAGCTACAGGCGACAGTAGACTAAGTGATTGACTGGTGCACTGAAATGAGTGCTGTCATCCACCCGGAAAAGGCGGCTGTTTTGTGGTGCTCTCTGGACAACAGGATTGTGAGAGCGGATGTTCCAAGCCTCGCGATAGAGGGTAGAAATGTCAGCAGAGAGAACAAACTGAAGTATCTGGGGATCACATTTGACAGGAGCCTATTCTTCAAGGACCATTTGGAGACGGTTGTGACAAGATCTCAAAAGGGACTCAGTGCACTTAAAACTATGGCTGCAATGTACACAGAGCAGAGAATGCTTTTCACACTATACCAGCACTTGATCCTCTCAGTAATTGATTATGGATTAGGTCTGCTCACTGTCTCAGCGAGTCAGCTGGTGAAGTTAGAGCGCATACAGAACGAAGCTATGCGGGTCATTCTGGGATGCATTAGAGACACCCCAGTAGTGTATATGCGTTACATCCTTGGTCTGCCGAGTGTTGCTGGTAGGCTCAAGGTGATGCAGGCGAAGGCATACCTCAGAGTAGCTGCAGACACAGACCACCCACTGCATAAGGCGCTGGACCCAGTTAAGGGTCAGCGACTGATAAGAGGGAAATCATGGATGGCTCAGACAGAGGACACGATCAGACAGGTGTACCCCTTGGAGAACATTAGGCGTGGAGAGGAGTGGGTCAGAGTGCCAGCGGAGCAGTCAGAATTGTGCAGAGTTATAATCACATTAAGCCGGGAGTGCAGGGAGTGGCCAGCAGGGGCCACGGAAGTGGAAATCCAGCAACTAATTCAGGACAATGCTCACTCGGGTGATGTGATTATCTACACAGATGGTTCGGTGTAAAGAGGTGAGAAAAGTGGCTGGGGGTTCATAGCAAAAGCCAGTGGTCGACGTTTGGGGCAGGAGAGCCTGGCATATGATACCACAACATCCAGCTTAATAATGGAGGTGGAGGCGGTAACTGCGGCTCTCCGCTGGATGGATAATATGATACACACACACACACATCGTGATTGTAACTGACTCAGAAAGCATGCTGACGAGGGTGAGGACGGGCAGGCTTCGTGCGGAGTGGCTTGCTTCGCTTCGGAGGTCACGGGTGACAAGCATCGCCTGGATCTTTTCTCCGGGGCATGCCGGTGTGCTGTGAAATGAACAGGCGGACAGATTGGCTGGCTCTGCAGAACTTGGTGGAGTATTGATACATGACATGGCAGACGTGGTTGCGGCCTTGTGGGAGCTCGTGCACACCTCGGAGGAGCAAATGGATTACCATGGTCTGGCAAGAATGAGACAGCGAGGAGTGATAAGGGGATCTGGCCGACGCTCAACGCTCAGAGAAAAGGCGAGACGGACATATAATCAGATTGCTACTGGTACTATTAGTGTTGGAACTCTTCGCTGGCTACTGAGGATGGGGACGGAGCGCTTATGGGAATGCCCAGAATGCTGTGATGTCGATTCCTAAATCAATCAATCAATCACTGCCTATAGAGTAATTTATAAAGATGACAGTAATTACCAACAGAAATGACATTTGGTGGACTCTAACACAACAGCTTGATAATCTGGACTTCGCTAACGATAATTCCCCCCCCCCCCCCCTTTCAGCCCCACACACAAGCAGAACCAAGATAAATTAAACATACACAAAGTCACAACAATTATTACTAAAATGCATTGTTGCAAGACGAAGATAGGGCGAACAGCTAAATATTAAAATAAGAATGCAAAAGCCTAGAGGTGCTTAAATCTCGTACCAAACACACAATATGCGTTCAACTCTAGCGTATAATAAGTATTTCTGTATGGAGTAGAAACACGCAAATGACTAAACCGGTTGCATATAAGCTTTCAATATTCATTAAACGATGCCTGCACAGAGTGAAATTGCATGACAATATCACTAATCGGAACATAAGGAAAGAACTTGACAGATCTCAGCGAATAAAGATGTGAGGGACAGTTGTTGGCGCTGGATAAGGAAACACATCGAGGAAAGATGATAACTGTAGCTAGAAAGTGCATTTTCCGGATCCCACAGGGGAAATGAAGCTAAAACACACAAAGAAGAGAATTATAGGCAGGGATGAATAATATGGCTCAGACATGGAGGTAGCTGCAGCAGATAGCAAAACTGAAGGCCGAGAAGCTGGAGGAAACTACGGTTAGCTTATATATATATATATAATTTGAAGGAGAGGTTCCAAGACGTGTAAAGTAATCGTCCTATCTCATCGGCCACGTACTTCTCATAGAAAGGAATAAACTGTCACTAAAAATCTAATTAAAAACCACTGGAGTATCCTAGCAAAATTTGAAAGAACAATGTATAATTGTGCCTAGAAAAAGTGAATGTGAACCCTAAAGTAAACTCAGTACAGATGTGGAAACATACTATTTGCAATCAAAGACAATGCAGAAATAAAGAATATAAATTATGTTGTTTAAACCAAAAATAAAAGTCACATGAATAGATCCCTTTACTCTGCTTATTTGCATAATATAGTGGAGTGCGAAGATGGTAAATATTTTAATATGCAACGTATATGAATCATTTAGCTCACTTTGGAGTTAAAAGCAGATGAATTCTGTTTCACATGCTCATACTAGAGTGAATAGCTGATGAATTGTGTTTCACATGTTCACAGCAAAGGCAAAATCTTCAAGTACAGTTGTCTGGTCTTCAAAGTGATTATGACAGCCTGAATGCCCGCTATGAAGAGGAAGTGGAAAGTTCCAACAGTTTAAGAGTACAGCTGAGTAGAGTGAACACAGAGTACAGCACGCTGAAGGTTCGCTTTGACAAGGAGATTCAACTGAAGACCGAGGAGCTGGAGGAACTACGGTTAGCTTTTATATCTTATATATAAATTAGGATCTCCGTCTGTCTGTCTGTCTGTCTGTCTGTCTGTCCGTCTGTCCTTTGTGCGCTCGCGAACGGCCCATCCGATTGAGATGAAATTTTCTACACGCCTTTCTTTCATTCCAGTGCAGCCCACTGTCATATTTTTTTTAGTGTGAAATCGCATGCTTACCCAGTATTATTTCATTTTTCACTTTTCATCATAATTTAATATATCTCAGGGGACCTAACTCTATAAAAGTTATTTCAAGGGGCATAACTTTTCTGTATAACTTATAGTCATATTGTGGCATCGTTTTCAAAGATTTATAAACTCTTTGTCCATAGTTATGTACCGGCATATGAGTTATAATAAATAATGATACAATCTGTAAGGCATTTTCAAAGTTTTCATAAAAATAATGCACAATGCATAACATTGTAACTCATCTTTTTTTGCTTAAGAAGTTACTGTAGTCATGCAGGTGATTAGAAAGCGTTTTCATTAAAAATAATGGATGGTGTGTAGAAGGGCATTTTTTTAAGTTACTTTTTTTGTTGTATGAATTTAATGAGACGCTACACTCCAGGAGCTGGGCGAAGTCACGCCGGGTCAGATAGATAGACAGACCCACCTTTTCGCTGCAGTTGTCTACTCCTCCTTTTCCTTCTTCTGCTGATGCTGCTGCCGCCGCTCCATTTACCCAAGTTAATTGTTGGGGGAAGATGTAAAGATCTTTCAAGTGCTCTTTCAAATGCTTTTTGTAAGTTGGTCTTCGTTTATGTAAGGTTGTTCTAACTGCAACCAATAAATGATTAGACAGACAGGCAGACAGACAGACAGAGAGGGAGGGACGGACAGACAGACAGACAGACAGACAGACAGACAGACAGACAGACAGACAGACAGACAGACAGACAGACAGATAGTCGGTAACGGGAACGGGAACTTATATGACTACTTATATGAATTAAATGAGATGCTCCCCACCAAGGACTGGGCGATGCCGGGTCAGACAGACAGACAGACAGACAGACAGACAGACAGACAAACAGATAGTCGGTAACGGGAACGGGAGCTTATATGACTAATTATATGAATTAAATGAGATGCTCCCCACCAAGGACTGGGCGAAGCCGGGCCGGGTCAGCTAGTATATATATATATCTTGGTATACCAGTTTACTGTCACAATCTGTCCAATAATTTCATGACTTCTTTTACAGCATAGTTTATCTCAGAAACAATTATCGATATCCGAAAGAGTGCGCTAGACCAAGAAGACCATCATGAAACTCGGTTTTAAAATATTTTGTGTGTGATAGAAAAAAAAAACTTTAGTGTGAAAAAACAATTCACGTCAAATAAGTATCACTAATAACGAAGGATCACTTGCTTCTCTGTCCTGTGTTCACTGTGGTATTGTTGGACATCTGTCTCGTCATTTAGGAACAATGTCTTTATTTGCGGTTCTTTCTAAATCGCTGTGAAATTTGATATCACCAAAGTATTTGAATAGGAGTCATAATATTCTTTAAATGCCAGGTTTCTTCGATGTTAAGATCTTCAACATAATTCACACTAATTTATGTGTATTGGTAAAACGTTGATTTTGTGTGTATGTGTATGTCTGTCTTTCTATTGCCTATTAAATAATAATCTATCACTTAATTTGAACAAACATGTAGACAATATATTTTAAACTAAAGGAATGCATAAGCATAAATTTACATTGCACATTAAACATTAATTCTATCAAATTGTTTTGTTAGACGCAAGCTGACTATTCGCATCACTGAACTGGAGGATGTCGCCGAGCAGCTGCGCGTTAAGAATAGTGGTCTGGAAAAAGCCAAAGCCAAACTCACAGTGGAGCTAAGAGACATTACAATTGAGCTTGAAAATGTAAGACACATTTTTGTGAAACATCTGTTCAATCGTTTGTAAAAGTATTCATATTTCGTTTTAAAAGTTTTTTTTTTTTTAAATTCGCATATCCTTTACAGGACATCGCTGTCAACAGCAGCATCTTTCAGCTGTCTGTTGATTTCTTGGCAAGATTACTCTCAGTAGTTTGCCATTGCTTTCTGAGCGGCCGGCTCAGTGATTCCGCAATTCACCAGCGGGGTTAGAACTGCTTCCAGTTCTGTCATACATACATACATAAATCAGACAGACAGACAGACAGACAGACAGACAGACAGACAGACAGACAGACAGACAGACAGATAAAACTTAGAAGAAATTAGAAAACTGGCGTCATAATTGAAATGTATTATAAATAATACAATAAAGAAACATTCTTCAGGAACATGCAGCCTTATTAATGTAGGAAAATTCACTACAACTACTTCTTATCGCAGACAGTTAGATACGGAATGTATGCAGGAAGAGCGCTCAATCTCTGCTGTTAGTGAAACTGCCTATAGTGTAGCTGAAATAGTTAATATTCCTACCATCAGAAGATGTAGATTCAAATATTATAATAAAGACCAATGTGTTGTGTAACGGCCCCTATACGCATTGATAGGAAACTAATGTTGTGGCTCGGAAATGACACCTTATTGTAAATATTGTGTTTTCTGCCAACAGACACAAATAATTGTCCAAGACTTGACTAAGCGCAATAGGCAGCTGGAGAATGAAAACGTGGCACTACAAAAGCGCGTTGATGAACTGACTGCCGAGAACAATGGTCTTCGTGCAGACAAAGCCAACCTTGAGCAAGAAGTTTACAGGCTCCGTGTTGCAAATGCTGAACTTAGTGAACGTAACGACAATTTGCAGAGAGAAAATAAACAACTTTCGGGTGAGTTGTACGGCTAATGTTCATATTTAATTAAAAACAAATTAAAGTGATAACATTACATGCTACTAACGAATATTTCTAAAAACATTAAAAAAATATATAATTGCATGTCAGGATACAAATGTACTTTTTGGACATTTGAATTTTGCCAATAAATTTATATGTTTGCATTGCTATACCACAATGGAATACGAAATGGATTGTTGAAAGAGTCAGCTTTACACAAATATAATCACAACTGACAACATGGATAACATCATCAAACAAAAGCAAAGCAGACTCAAATACATTAAAACGCTACAAAATAATGCTAAATAAAGTAAAGCAATGGACCCGTGTACACGTTGAGGAGTATTGGATGACAGTCACATATTTGTATAGACAAATCGGCGCTAGAAGAGGGATGTGGTCAATGTAACTCCTATTTAATTTACTTACTAGAAGACACCCTGGTGCCCCAATGAAGACACTAAGGAAGAGACAAAGATGTGGGGCCTAGAAACACAAGGAAGCGATGTGAAGTCCACTCAAATACAGAAGAGAAACCTGCAAAGGAATAAAATACAGGTTAAAACATAAACAGATGGGTGAAATCAAAACAGACTGTCAAATTGATATGACAGAGACATTAATTCATTTAGTAGCATGTCCTTTGCAGAACATCCCTCCCATAATAACCTTCCGGAAAACTTCTCTGTCATAAGCTAGATGTCCCACGACTGGTACATTCATCTGGCGATCATCTGCCACATCTTGCACCCATATATTCCTTTTCCTCTCTTCCCGGGAATATACCCCTCCATTATTGTTCTCTGCAAACTTTCATGACATTTCATGTGACCAAAATATTTCAGTTTTCTTTATTTCATCGTCTTTATAGCCAACCTTCTTCAATATTCAGAACTTGCCGTATAGATGCATTTGTGCTTTTCTGTTTTCAAGATATTCTTAGAACCCGTCTTTAACATTTATATTCAAATGCATTTATGCGCTGTTCAGCTTGTTTAGTAAGTGTCCAGGTCTCACAGGCGTATGTTGCAATGGCAAATGTGCATGCTCTTAAAAATTCGAGTGGCTGAGTGGCTAGAATGCCGGATTCTCCATCGAGAGACTCGGGTTCGAATCCTCGGTAAGGTGCCATTTTTTTCTGTCGGGGGCAAAAAGAAAACCCTAACCTGCACAGTTCGCAGCATCTGCACTAGCCAGGTGACCTTAATTCCTCAGGCTCACGACCTCCCTGCCATATATCGCAAGGTAATATATCGGCAGTAAATGACAGTTGATTATGACTACATGTGATGGAAAACCCATTTTCCTCATGATTTCACTAAGTTTCTGATGCTGTACACAGCCAAATGTCTTTGAATAATCCACAAAATATGAGAATAGGTTTTCTTTAAATTCTCTACACTTTTCTATTATTAAACTCATGTTGAGTATGTGATCTCTTGTTCGTCTTCCTTGTCAAAATCCAGCTTGAACCTAGGTAATCTCTTCTTCCAGTTTCTTACGAAGTCTTCCTGTAACAGTACAGATCAACGATTAAGTCCTGAAGTGTTTCTTATAAACTGGTTTATTGGTTGATAACATTATACAGAGACCTTTCTTCTTCTTCTTCTTCGTTCATCCGGAGTTTTTTTTCCGGATGTGATTGCGTTGTGCCTGTTTACAGCAGAGCTGCGTTCTTGCGCCGTTAGGCCGACACATCCGACTTCTGCGGGCATTTGTTGACCGGGTTAACCTTCCCGGGCAGAGACCTTTCTAACATGATGTTCTCTTGTCTCCGTTCAGGTTGTAACTACCCAACTCCCAGCTACGTCACGACTTGAGCATCCTTCTCGCTATTCTATATTGATGCTCAAGCGTGCTGTAGACTTGCACACCTAGCTAATACTAATAATACCCTCATTCTGCTACACCTCCCTATGTTTTAAAAAGACTTTTCTTCTTCAAAAGTCTTTATTCCTAACCCCTTTTATCCTACCTCTTTTCTCCTTAATCTCTCATAATTTCTCTAAGCCACCCCAAACTAACTCTATTTTATGCAATTATTCTACTTTGTAACTCTTCCCCTTTTTTTTCCATATAGTAAACCACTCTGAACTTCTTCTTCGTTCCTGGCTCTTCAAAGTTGCAAAGTTCTATACAAAATATGTATATATCATAAGAACATCTCATATCAATCGTTATCGTATCGTTGACCTTATTAAATCTCTCACTCTTTCGCCACACAAGACAGACAGTAAGATTTAAGGAAAAAGTTTAAAGAAAGGGTTTTCGGAAAGGGTAAAGAAAGGTTTAAGGGTGCGCACCCAATTTATGAAAAGTATAAGGAAATAGTCAACACAATCACATTTACCTCTCTTGCCAACGAAAAAACTTTTGTAAACAGTTTTTTAAAATATATCTTATGAAACGCATCTCTGTTCACCATAAATTAAGTTGATCTAAGTTTTCTTTTGTATATTCAACATCGACATTGCCATATATATTGCCATCCACAACCTTGTCCATATTTCACTTATTTCCCCTTCACCCACGAACCAATGTTCATATTCCATGAACATTTCATATTAATTAACGCTGTTATTTCACAGCTCCTATATTTTGCCCCCTCATATCCCATGGTACGTCTCCTTGCATTCTATATACCCAAGCCTATATGCTGCCATTCACAGCCCCCCTCTATTCTTTATTAACTAATTATCATATCATGGAATATGGTATCCGATCCATATTTCCTCAATTAATGCTGACTTTAGTGTAGCTCTAAACTTTCCTATAACTATCCCCAGTATATGTTTCTATTACTTCATAACCATATCAACCTCACTATGTTGATTATCACAGCAACAGAATATACCCATGAACATATTATTCACCAAGCCAATGTGTCTCTCTACTAGTCCACAGTAGTTTATTACTATTTTCTGAACGAAGGGTCCTAATTAAAGCCCCGTGTATTGTCTTTATTCTAAACAAAACCCATGTAAATTAAACTTAACTTAACCAATTTCCAACATGTATATATAAACATACAAGACAATTCGCTTAAATTATAAGTGAAGCGAAATAAAATCACAACAGGACATCATACCCCCCCCCCCCCAAGTTTTTTTTTAAAACATCATTTATGTTTCCCCTCATATCAATTAAAGGTATTAACTCATTCAAAGAAAAACATCTATTAAAATAATACAACATACATCCTAATCCATTGTTAGTCTCTTTTATGGACTAACAATAACTTATTTATCTATTTAAGAAAACTCAAGAAGTCAAAACCTAAAATCAATCGGCAGAGAAAAAAGAAAGAAAGAAAGAAAAAAAATATATGTTTCACTCGAATTTACATCCAAATTAGTTGTCTTAATATCTAAATATGTCTACTCCTCAAGTATCAATAGAACTCTTTTCTATGACCACTGTGTCCTATACATCACCAAGTATCTCCTTTTTAAATCATAAAATTTATATCTTGCTATCTGCAGTATTTTCTATCAATTTATCTCCTACGTTTCCATTTCTTCAATAACTCCAAGTTCTTTTGAATAAGTGCTATCTCCACATCAATATCTTCTTCTTCGTATAACGTATTAGTTTCTCCCATACTACTATTTGATTCTCACTTTTCATCCATTTCCTCTTCATCATGTCTCTCGCTAGCAGCCGCTAAATTCTTTCGTTCAATGTCCCATCTAATTTGTCTATCATTATTTCTTAACGACCTTTCCAGTAGAGGCATATCCTCGCCGCTTGATGAATAATCTCTAATTCTTCTCTGTCTTTTCACTTCTTTTTCTCTTTGTCTCTCTATTCTCCTTTTCACTGCTTGTCTAGTATTTTTAGATGGAGCACCTATCTCTTCTTCCATAGATTCTATGCTATCGTAATGACCCTCATTCACATTTTTTTCTTCTATCGTTTTTGGTATTGTCTGTTCTTGAATATCGTCACAAACTGAAGTTGTTACTGATTGACCTTGTGTTGGATCTTTTCTAAAATCTGGGGTATTGTAACTCTTCTGACGACTTGTTCATCTTGGTATCCGGTGTCTGAACAATAATTATTATTACAATTATTGTTTCCCTTCTCATCCTCATCTCTTCTTAAGTGTTCTACGTGTGCCCTTGCTACATGTCCCGTGATCTGATTCTTAATACTGTACGAAACATTTCCTAACTTTTCTAAAACGTAATAGCCTGGAACCCAACGAGCATCAAACTTAGAGTTCCTTCTATGCTTCTTGTAATAAACTCTATCACCTACTTTGAATTCCTGTAATTTTGTATTTACGTTTCTGTACTTTTTCTGTCTTTCTCTAGCTTTAATTATATTATTCTGTAATCTTACATGTGCTTGATGCATTTCTTGTATAATGACCTCTTGAAAGTCTTCTCCCATATATTTACGTCTTGGTTTTAACAGATTATCTATGGGTAACATTGGCTCTCTCCCGTGTATTAAATAAAATGGTGAAAACCCCGTGCTCTCATTTTGATTTGTGCGTATAGCACTAAGCGCAGGTCCTAAGAAAAGATCCCAATCTTTTTCATGTTCATCGACAATCTTTGCTATAATATCGTACAATGTCCTATGTTGTCGTTCGTTCTTAGCATTTGAAGAAGGTCTATAGTATGAGGTCTTTATATGTTTTATATTCAAATCTTTTAATAACTTTTCACAAATTCTTTACCATTATCCGTGAGTACAGTCTGTGGGCAACTAAATCTTGGTACGAATTCCTGTAAAAAAATATTAATGATAGTATCTGCGCTCTTATCTGGGATTGCATAAACTTCCGGCCAAAGACTGTAGACGTCCACCATATGAATTAAATATACGTTCCCTGATAATGTTCTAGGGTGAGGACATGATATATCTAAACTAACTTTTTGCATTGGAAACTGAGGAATATCTGTATCTTGTAAGGGACACTTAATTGTTTTCATATTCCTTAATCTGCATCTTTCACACGTATCCACATATTTACAAGCAGATTTAAATAAATTCGGCCAATAATATTTATTCGTAAGTGCTTTCACTAATTTATCACGACCGAGATGACCATTCTCATCATGATATGCTTTTAAAACTTCATTTTCCAAATGTTTTGGAATATATTTCCTTAGCTGTTCATTTCTTTCACTCATATAATATAACTGTTCATCCTCCTGCAAAACTAAATAATTCTTCTTATATTTATTCTCATCCGTTTCTTTCAATTTCTGTTTTATTTGACTTTTGAATCCAACTCTTGTTCTTCTTTCATATTAAATTGTGCTAAGTATGGGTCTTCTGTTCTAGGTTCAGACTCTTGATCCGACGGTAAACTTTCAAAGTCTTCTCTATTTATTATGGCAGAATCCAGTATATTTACTTGCCAGTTTCGGTCGTCTATCTCCGGTTCTCCTTCATCCTCCGTGTTTCCTGATGACTGTGGATATGGGATTCTAGACAATAAATCAGCGCATGTGTTGTTCTTACCTGGTATGTATTCTATTCTCGTATTGTATCCTTGCAGATTCAACGCCCATGTCTGTATTTTTCTGTTCTTTGCTGGAGCTTCTAACAAAGACTTTAAAGGCATGTGGTCAGTTCTAATGATAAAGTCTGCGTTATGTAGATAGTAGTTAAGTTTCTGAAGACCGTAATGAATAGCATAAGCCTCCTTCTCAATAGACGACCATTTCTTTTGAGACCTGCTAAGTTTATGAGACAAGAAATAGATTGACCTTTCGTTTTTAACACCTGGTATTCCAGATTCTTTTCCTTCATATGGTTGAACCAAACACGCTCCTATAGCATTGTCTGAGGCATCTGTATATAATATTAACTGTTTATTCAAATCTGGATATGTCAATAGTGGCACTATTGTTAAACTATTTTTTAAAAACTCGAATGATTTTTGACATTCATTATCCCACTTAAATCTAGCATATTTGCCAGTTAAGTTAGTAATAGGCTCTGCTATCTTTGAAAACCCTGGAATGAAACGCCTATAATACCCACAGGTTCCAATAAACGCACGCACTTCTTTTACGTTAGTTGGAGGAGCTAGTTCTTTAATAACCTTTACCTTTTCTTGGTCTGGTTTGATTCCGTCTCTATTAATAATATACCCCAAATACTTTGTTTCTGTTTTTAAAAATTCGCACTTACTAAGCTTTAATTTAACATCATGTATTCTTAATCTGTCGAATACTAATTTTATATGCTTTAAGTGATCATCTACATCTCCTGCTGTATAAATTAGGATGTCATCTATGTATGCCAATGCAAACTTTTGCATACCTTCTAAAACCTGATTAATTAATAGCATATAATACGAGGGCGCCGTACGAACTCCAAAAGGCATTCGTAAGAATTCGTAAGAACCTGCGTGTGTACAAAAGGCACTCTTTTTCTGGGCGTCTGGGGACAAAGGTATACACCAAAATCCTGACCTTGCATCTAACGTGGTAAAGAAAGTAGACCCATTAAGTAAACCCAAAATATCATCAATCACCGGCAATGGGTACGCTAGATTCTTAGTAATTTTGTTCAACGCCCGATAGTCGCAGCAGAATCGATGTGAACCATCAGGTTTGGTCACGATGACGATCGGAGATGACCATTCCGACTTTGATCTTGTTATTATACCTGCTTTCAGCATGTCTTCTATTGCTTTTTCAACAATTTCTCTATTCCTTAAGGGTGTTCTATATGGTTTCAAACTAATTGGTGGATGATTTCCAGTATCTATTTCCATCGTAACTGTTTTTGTTCTTCCCAATTCTAAATCATTAATTGCAAATACATCCTGATTCTCCTTTATAAGTTGTTCTAATACTTTCTTGTTTTCTGGTGGAGTTTTTAATTGTGCCAACAATTCTTGTTCTCTTGTCATTTTGTCTAGTGAATGTATTTGGGCTGTATTTCTTCTGAATGGATGGATCAATTCATCCTTCTGCACGTTCCCTCTTCTTTCGCGTCCGCGTCTGTTATTAATTCTTCCACTAGGAGTTTCTGAATAATTTATTCCCGACATTTCCATTCTATCTGTTGCCAATATGTCATTAACGTTATGATCTACTTTGGCTATTACACATCCTCTGTATAATTTAATTTCTCTACCTGTGTTGTTAATAATCATTACTGGAAAAGTCAAGTATTTATCTAATGATATTATTCCATCCGGAACTTCTAGACCAGGCTCATCAATTATCTCCCTTTGCAATTCAGTGATTCTAACCGTGTGTCCTACTTCATAATACGGATTTCTCTTAACCTTTGCCTGTATCAAATTAACCGTTTGTGGTGTTAACGTCGTAGACATTTTAACTCTAACCAGTGATGAAATATGCATGTCTTCTTCTAAATCTACGTACACATCCTTGAATTTTAATTTATGTATATCAAACATAAGTCTTACACCATTCTTAATTAGAAAATCTCTTCCTATGAGCATGTTTCTATTTAAATCTTTCACTATATAAAAAAGATGTCTTACGCTGATCCCTCCTAACTTAAAATTTATTATTGTTTGTCCAATTACTTGTAAATTCTGTCCTGTAACAGAGTGAAGATTATTATGACTTCTGAATATTTTGCAATTTCTCATTATTTTGTATAAAAAACTTTCTTTGATCACACTAACCTGAGCTCCCGAATCAACTAATGTACGAACTCTATACTTCCCTACTTCTATTATACATGAGCTGGGATCTGTTTTATTCACTGTGAACTGTTTGATTTCATCTAATTGAGAGCATTCTCTACTCGTCCTGCTATACCTGTTATTAAAATATTCTTTAAATCTTGGGACCTTGTTATTTTCCCTCCTACCACAGGTCCTATTTAATAGGTAGGGCGCCGGTTTTCCTGTGTTCTTGTACCTGTAAAACTTCTGTGTCTCTCTTCAACATTCCTATTTAATCTGTTATTGCCATTTCTACTTTGTGTATTCGACTGGACACGCCTGTTACGACAAAAGCGAAAAATGTGTCCCCGCTGACCACAAGAATAACAGACTTTATTTGTGTTATTTGTGTTACCTACCGTCTCACTTGTAGGATATCTCATTTGTCTTCTTTCATCATAAGCACTTCTATTACTACTTTGTACTGTCTGTATACTTCCTCTCCTATTCCACCCGAACCTTGTTTGTCCTATCTCCATAGGATCTTCAATTCTATCTTCTCGACTGGTACCTATTTCTCGTCCTACTCTCAACCTAAATCTACGTCTCAAATTTTCCTTTTGTACTGCTATATCTACAGCTTGTGATAATCTCTCAGGATTCTCCCTCATCAGCTTAAATTTCAGTCCATCTGACTTTATACCATCTACAAAAATCCCGACCAACATCCGCTCCACCTCTTCTCCTCGTACATTCTGTCCTAAGAATGCTTCTTCCACCAGATTAATCAACCTATCGCTGAATAACTGTACAGTCTCTCCAGTGTTTTGTTTGGACTGTCTCAACACCGAAAACGCATGTTGTGGGTCCGTTATTTCTGCGTACTTATGGGCCAGGTCGTCATTGAACTGTTCCCATGTCTCATCCACCCTAGCCTCTAACTTTCTTCTAATATGATCGGAAACCGGTTCTGTTGCCGCCTGATAAGCAAGTTTCATTTTCTCTTCATCTGAAGCTGACACCAAATACGCATATTTCTCTATCGAAGTTATCCACTTCTTAAAGTCTCTCGCCTGTCTGCTAAATTTAACAATCTCAGCTGCCATTCCTTGTTGTTTCATGACTGTGTTGAGTTTCCCTATTACCGTTCCTACCCCAGTCAAAACTTGTGCCAGTGAACCTTCTTCTGCCATGCTGAAATATTTCACTATAGATTTATACAATCAATTTCACATTTATAATCTAATTTTAAAGATATGATCGTATTTAACTTACGCAGTTCTTAATAATAATTGTTCACTCAGTCCATAGTATCTAAAATGGCATTTAAAGTTTAACCAATTACCATTATTTCTGCTCTTGATCCAAGAAAGATGGATTCACTTCTGTCCGCTGAAAATTTTCTTGCCAGGTAGAACCCAAGCGTTAGGAGTTTGTATTTGTTGAAATCATCTAGACGACGACGTAATTTCGGGTGAGCTTCTCCCAACGTCTCAGGTTTCAGTATCTTCAGCCCCTGGGTGGGCCCCTACAAGATTTGAGTCTTCTATTCACCCTGAACAGGGCACTTCAAGCGACGTCTTGAAAACGGCTCTCACATGCAACCGAGCCCAAAAAGGATTAGCTAGCGGCTCTCATATGCAACGGAGCCCAGAGATAGTCTGACTGCGTCAAAAAGACATGGCCCAATCGATGAATGAATGAAGTATTTAGCTGCTGTCTTGATTGTCCCTTGACAATATTCTTTTTCTATAACGATTCAGTTGTAAGAGAGCTCAAAAACTTATTAACGTTGTCCACAGATCTTAGATAATATTTGATTTGATGAAACGAGTTGTCCGAATTCATCACCATTCTGGAAAATTTTTGTTTTTGATTCTCGATGATTAAGTCTTAAACTTTTTGATTAACTTCTGCAATTTTGATTTGAGGCAAGGGCTAAACTTGATTGAGCTTTCGAAAAATTTTACTCACTTGAGACAACGACCAAACTGGATTGACCTTCAGAAAAATTCTTACTCACTTGAGACAACGACCAAACTGGATTGACCTTCAGAAAAATTCTTACTCACTTGAGACAACGCTGGCTTCTGAGTTCGCCCCAGGCGATCAAGGTTAAATTAAAGAAAATAACAGCTCCTTTGAAACATCTCCAGAAATATTGATCTTCAACAAGACACGATTGCAGGCATTTTCTCAAGGACGTAGCACGACTGACAGTCCTGTCTTTTCACGATGACTTGTGGCCGCGACAAACCATGAGCCGAATCCTGGTCACGGCACCATTAAGTACTCTTGTAACAGTACAGATCAACGATTAAGTCCTGAAGTGTTTCTTATAAACTGGTTTATTGGTTGATAACATTATACAGAGACCTTTCTAACATGATGTTCTCTTGTCTCCGTTCAGGTTGTAACTACCCAACTCCCAGCTACGTCACGACTTGAGCATCCTTCTCGCTATTCTATATTGATGCTCAAGCGTGCTGTAGATTGCACACCTAGCTAATACTAATAATACCCTCATTCTGCTACATTCCTATTATGATTCTTAGTATAATTTTATTTGCATGGCTGATCAGGGCAACAGTTCTATAGTTGGTGCATAATTTCACGTTGCCCTTTTTTGGTATTGTAATTAAGATAGTTCTCTTCTAACCTTTTGGCTATATACCATATTTCCATATTTTTCTGTTTTTAATATAATGCGTGATAGATTTGTATGCTCTCTTCTCCTTCCGCTTGAATTAGCTCAGCTGGTATCTCATCACATCCTGGTGATTTACCATTCTTCAGGTTCTTTATTGCCCATGCAATTCCATATTTAATGAAGGTTCAGGTTTTGTCTCTGTTGTCATTGGTTCACGTATCTATTTATATCCTAAAAGTCATTCATATCATGCATTCCACTGTATTCCTTCCATCTTACTAGAATTTTTCTAGATTCTGTTAAACAGAGACTCAACACCAAAATTCAGCCTCTCGGGGTTGGCGATGACATATGAAATGTGTTGTGCTGTGGTGAAGCTACAATGTGGCGAAAATACAATTATTAAATAAATTTACATATTGAGCACAACCCACTACTGGCAACGCCGATTGCATTCCGGCACGAACCTAAGGCCTATCCACGTCATGGAAGCACTATACGCGAGTTTCGCCCTCGTTTGAGCTCGTCAGTAGTGCATATCCCTGACCGGATCCGGAAACAAGCCCCGGATCACGCGTGTGAAGCGGGTGTGTAACCACGCAGCACACACTGGACACACCAAATTATCACACCGGAATACCACAACGCTACCCATTGTAGGCTATGCTCAAGATTGCCCAATCGCCGCGACTGACGTCCGTCAATCGATGTGGACCCGAACGATCAGGACTTCTCACTGGCAAGGAACACCAGGCCTCCTAAATCCAGTGAGCAACGATAAAATTGATTATTTGGTTGTTTCGGGATTTGAAATTTAAATATTGAGCACAACCCACTACTGGCAACGCCGATTGCATTCCGGCACCAACCTAAGGCCTATCCACGTCATGGCCTACAATGGGTAGCGTTGTGGTATTCCGGTGTGATAATTTGGCGTGTCCAATGTGTGCCGCGTGGTTACACACCCACTTCACACGCGTGATCCGGGGCTTGTTTCCGGATCCGGTCAGGGATATGCACTACTGACGAGCTCAAACGAGGGCGAAACTCGAGTATAGTGCTTCCATGACGTGGATAGGCCTTAGGTTCGTGCCGGAATGCAATCGGCGTTGCCAGTAGTGGGTTGTGCTCAATATTTAAATTTCAAATCCCGAAACAACCAAATAATCAAATAAATTTACATTTGAAAATTGCATTGGGGGGGGGGGGAATTCACAGTTATAAGTGACAGAATAAATTGCATATACAAACTCATTCACTGGCACCTTGCAGTTTTTATAGACAATAGTTGTTGCATTATGTTTTAAAAAGGCATAATAACTACAACCAGACTATGGATGGAGTTATATCTATCCATAGCACAAAGTCTGGGCTGAATTGTAGAGACAATGTGGTGTCCATGCAGCATGATTCCTCTCTCGACCTGCGTAGTTTACTGCAAAAGAAAAGTAACACAAATACGTCTGGAACAAGACAAGCTGTAGAAGCTGTTTGGATAAGCAATGCAATGCTATAACTGTCCGCCTATTGGAGTTACGATCCTAAATCAACTGCTGAACAAGGCTTAGGGTCCAGTTTGCTCTTCTATGACATTTAGTCTGAGGTTGGTTTCCTCAAATCAGAATAAGGCTATTACCCTCCCAATTGTGCTCCCCGCTCAAAGCCGTTGGCACACTGTGGGGTGTTGGTATTTTTTTTAAAATTCGCATATGCTTTTACAGGACATCGCTGTCAACAGCAGCATCTTTCAGCTGTCTGTTGATTTCTTGGCAAGATTACGCTCAGTAGTTTGCCATTCCTTTCTGAGCAGCCGGCTCAGTTATCCCGCAAGTCACCAGCGGGGGACGAACCGCTCCCAGTTCTCGCCCGCTACGAGACTCTGCGTGATAAACGAGATTACGGAGAAATTGGTGTAACGCCTCGGCCAGAGAGACGTGTCGGGTTTAAATAAAAATAATTCATTATCAAACACCAACAATAAAAAAAAAAAAAACGGCGAAAATTGTTTAACCTGAAAACGAGGGTCCACATGCCTACCGCATTTATTTAAGCTGAAGAAGATTGTCTAGTCGCACCATAGATTCTGTCGTTTAGGATTATGGCTTTGTAAACATGACCATTTTAACTTTCCGTATTTCGTTGTTGATTCTGTCATTGTAATGCGTCGTATTTTATCTGATTTAATATTAGATCAACTTCGGGAAGCCAACCAAGCTTTGAAGGATGCTAACCGTGAGCTGGCTGACCTACGGGCCCTGCGTGCCCAGCTAGAGGCAGAGAGGGATTCTTTAGCTGCTGCACTGAAGGTAAGTACATATTTAATGTACACAGTTTCAGAACACGGCATCAGACCTGACACAGGTAAAGTTAATCACGTGTAAGATACAGCTGTTTCCGTAACGTATTAAGACATCACATTTCTTGTTCACGACTAACTGAGTGGGTTAACCAATTTTCTCATTGCTCCCATTTCTTTCTCAGACAATTCCAAAAACAGTCTGAAAATTTTCAAGAACCTCTGTCATAAAGTTGGATCAACTCCAAAACAGTCATTATCATCAAAAGTGGGTCATTTGCAGAACATCGCCATCATAATATCCACCTGATATATTATTAATTCTGTTCTAGCTCCCCGCCTCATGCACCCTATTTTCCATGGTGTCTTTAATGTCCTGTGTCGATCTGTATGCTGATCGACCCCAGCTTTTTCTAAGAACCATACCTTCCATATCTATTGTGCCTAAATCACCGTGGCCTTTAACATGGCTAAAGAAATTCAAATAATCCTGCCATTGCTGCAAATTGAAGTCAAAACCTCAGCCTTGGTAAGTAAGCACACTAGCCACTATGCCATCTGGCTCCATATTTGTCTTCCAGATATGAAAACACTTTATTGAAGGAAACGTTTCAGTACAAAAACCGCATGAAAATGAGAATGTGATGTTCTTTATCGTGCAGGATACTGAAGATGCTCTTCGTGATGCGGAGAATAAATTAGCAAATGCTAATGCTGCACTTGAAAAATTGAGACAAGACATGGAGGCAAGACTTCGAGAGAAAGACGAGGAACTTGAAAACATAAGGTAAGATATCCTTACAATTACCTGGATATTTATGTGTAAATACGCAATACATCATCACCGGTAAATTTATTACGAAATGTCAATTGTCGGTCAATATTATTAGATCGGTCAATTAGTAAATGGCCATGGCATTTTATAATATTTAAAACTAGAGAAAAACACTTTAGTGAAAATATTTTAGAGATCCCATTGTGATATGAGGTTAACAATAAATGAAATTAATAACAAATGTACAAGCTAAGCATTACTTCCTGATCCTGTAATCTTATGAAATATTTATGTATAGGTTGTAGGTTTGGATTGCAAATACATAGTCCTTTGGTATAGTTACTTTTCTTGTGTACCAACACTTCACACCAACATACTGTTAAAAAAAAAAAACAACCAAATGAATTAATAACTATCCTTTAAAAATTGTGTAGGCGTAGCAGCGCTCGTGTAATTGAAGAGCTCCAGCGCACACTTATAGAGGTTGAGACTCGTTACAAGACTGAAATTACCCGCATTAAGAAGAAGTTTGAGTCTGACATCCGTGAACTGGAAGGGGCACTGGACAATGCTAACCGGGCCAACGCTGAATATCTCAAACAGATTAAGAGTCTGCAAATCAGAGTCAAGGTAACTTTCCATATTATCTTTTCTGATCAATGTGTGATTTAAAAATTTTAAAAAGCTGTAATTAATATTTAGTAATTTTCTTAATGTCGCCCTCCATGGCGAAGGCCTTACGAATGTGGTTAGTAATCCCGTATACCCGTGTACGAAACACAATGCGCGTAGCGTTGGTTTTGCGTTGGTATCGCTGCCGGTCGTTCAGAAAGCATTAGCAAACTACTGAAAGTAAACTTGCCAAGAGATCACAGCTGCAGAAATGCTGGTGTTGACTGCAATGTCCTGTAAATAGGATATGCAAACACAATGTTTTCTTATTGACATGGACATTCTGTGTATCAACAACTATTCTAGAAGTAAATTTGACACTTTGTACTTAGAGAAATTTACAATTACAATATATTGTATAAAAACAATGCAAGCATTACATTTGTAAATAATACTGTAAATTGAACTAACTTCTATACGTTTTTAAGGAATTGGAGGGTCTTCTGGATGAGGAGCGCCGCAACGCTGATGATCTACGCAACCAACTGTCCCTTAGTGAGAGGAAGAGACTTGCAATTTCTCAGGAGCTCGAAGATGCAAGATCTCTTCTTGAGACCGTATGTTGAATTTGTTCTTTTTTTCAATAAGTTATCTATTGCCTTGAAAGATGTAAAAAAAACAAAACACATACATACTCTCTCTCTCTCTCTCTCTCTCTCTCTCTCTCTCTCTCTCTCTCTCTCTCTCTCTCTCTCTCTCTCTCACTCTCACTCTCTCTCTCTCACACTCACAAAGGAACACACGTTAACACACACACACACACACACACACACACACACACACACACACACACACACACGCTGGCGCGCGAATCCGTACACACACATTGTTTGTTGATAATTTAAAAAGATATTTTGTAAATTAATTGGAAGAATAAGTTCTATATCATTTATGATTAACTTCATCATCATCACGTGCCGTGCCGGCTAGCATAGGCGTTCATGGCTCTCCGCAGATCTCGGTCTTTGGTGTTGTGGATCAACTCTGCTGATGATATTCCTCCATGCCACCGTCTCAGTCCGTCCAGCATTATTTCTCTTGGTCTGCCCCTGCCTCTCTTCCCCTCGATCTTTCCAGTTGTCACGATGTTCTCCAATGCCTCTCTTCTCATCACATGACCAAAGAAAGCTATTTGTCTCTTTCTTATTGTTGTGTGTAGTGTTCTAGTTTCATTAGCCTCGATGAGTAACTTACTAGAGACAAAAAAAAAAAAAAAACTGTGTTCTTTATTAAAGAGAGCGTGCATTAATGTTCTATGAGTTTTCAGCTTTCGCTTGGCAGTAAGAGCAGCTGCCTAACGTCTTCGGTTCAATGCGCAGTAATTGCAAGGCTGAATATTCTGTACGTATCAGACCTCGAAAAATAGATCAGAAATCTAGAAAAGTTAAGTTAACCGACGTATTGCTGATCGGTATCCCTTATGTGCCACTTCCATGATGCAAATATTGACGTAACAACATGTCAACAGTATGCCTTACCGTTTGAAATATCCTAATTTATTTCATAAGATCTGAAGTATTATTAGTAATCCTAATTATATAACTATGTTTTTTTATTTTTTGGTGTGAAAATAGTAATAGAAAAATCATACTTCACGATCATTTTCATAACAAAGACCTATTGGTGAATATCTTTCACTTCTTCTTGCTAGGACCTCTATGAATGTTCGTGTCCTTTCTTTGCATATTTTGGTGAAAGAAAATTAGTTGATGCCATATGTGTTTACCAAATGCTGTAAAGGGGGAAGGACTATAGAGGTGACTGGCTGCTATGGAGCAATCGCTACACACATGCCCACCTAAAGAATTTATCTTATTATTCATACAGTCAGTGAGCTTTAGTCTACTGTGTCCTGCACGAAGCTTTTATAGAAGTAGTGGTATTTAAATTTGTTGATTTAATGATGAAATACGATGAAAAAAGATCATAATCGCCATTGAAAGTGCACAATAGAATCACAATATAAATGTTATGATTCAAATAGCATTATACTAATGATTTTTCATTTTGCTATGAATAGATTTTTAACTTTAACGTACGTTTCGTCTTGTAAAGATGCTTATTCACAAACATCGAAAATAACACCAACAGTTACCAGCACTGATGCTATACCAAAGGAAGATCTGATACAAGAGCAAGAAAATGTATTAACGACATTTAATCAAAGACATTTTATAATCAGAGGAAATGACACTATCCATTGCCACTTATCTAATGCTGAAACGTCATCTATTCCTTCCCACGACGCTTGACGGCATAAGTAGAAGATGAAGAGGATTCTGGTGATGGCGACATTTTTGAGTATTCGGCCATTTCTGTGTTCCTCAGCTAAAGTAGCAATCAGTTCTCGAGCAAAAGCTGGCAAGCACAACAAAGCTACAACAATACACAGTGCAACTGTCACTGCAATTATGTTTTAATTAGCACAGCTTGCATATTGTTGTCATATTTGTTTGAACATGCTTCGATTGTGTTCGGAGTCATGGATATTATTGACTTTTACTGTAATCTATGCAGGCAGAACGTGCTCGCAAGAATGCTGAAGTTGAATTACACGAGGTCAATATTAGAATTAGTGAACTGACAATCTACGTGACCTCACTTACCAATGACAAGAAACGTTTGGAGGGTGATGTTGCAGCACTTCAGGTAATTTTTCATATTATTCCTGGTCATGTATTAATTAGTTAGTTAGTTAGTTAGTTAGTTAGTTAGTCGACAGATCATCCTCATTGCACATCGAACCATTCAGTCCATAAGTGCTCGGATCCCTTCCTCAGCAAATCCCGCAGCATGTAGCGGCTAACGACACCAGTTCTGTGTTGGTTTATCAATCTTCTTTGGCTTCCTGCGTAGTGTTCTTGTTTGGCCACCCCTCTTTTAATTTGCTGTTCTCGCAGTCTGGCCATGGTTGTAGACTCAGTCATCACTTGGTTCTCGCAAAAGTCTTACTTCTCGTAGAGCATTCAGAATGTCAGCCTGGTCCATGGGGCGTCCGCCCTCCACAGTATCCTTACCTGCGAGCTTGTCAGCCCGCTCATTTCCTTATACTCCCGCATGCTCTGGCACGAAGTTGAAACTAATCTTTGCTAGCCATTCTCTTCGGATCCACCCCATCTCTATCGTCTTGAGCATGCTCATTGAGTCGCTAAGGAAACATGCCCTAGTGAATCTCTGTGTCTCGAGTCATGTTATTGCTTTACTGACTGTCATGACTTCCATAGTCAGGCTGCTTGTGGTCTCAGCAAAAGCACCAGAGTCCTCCTTCACAATTCTTCCTCCGGCTTGAGCCGTAAAGACTCATGAGCTTCTCACATGTCAGACAATCGACCCATCAGTGTAAATGACAGAAAAAAAATCAAAATCAACGCTTGTACTTCCGCCTCCACTGTGAACTCGCCACAGTAAGTGGCTGTGCTTAAGTGACATATTAGGTCACGAGAGAAATGTTATTTTCTGTGGCGATTTCAACGCTAAAGGCAGATCATGGGGAAACATTTCCTCCAACACACAGGGTGAAGAGCTCGAGACTGCACTTGAAACAATTGACCTGGTTTATATCAACAGTGGCTGTGTCACCAGGACAGCAATCCGTCCAGGTGATGATGACAGTGCTATTGACCTGGCGCTGGATTCTCCTTAACTCAATACAGTGTGTAGATGAGGTGGCCTAGGGCACCACGGCAGCGATCACCACCCTTGCAGTATATTGGTGGAGAAAGGCAGAACCAGACAGCACAAGTTAACGGTCAAGACTTTCCAGTATGACAGTACAGTGCAAGATTTGGTGAATAAAATAAGACGTAACAAGCGCAGAAAGCTTCAGGGCAGGAAAAAAAGCTGGGAGCAACGACCTTGGTGGAATTTAGAGGTGGAGAATAACGTTTCTCTCGTTACCTAATATGTCACTTAAGCACTGCCACTTCTGGGAATCCATACTCACGTTGTGGGCATAAATATTAACCAACACGAATGGTAGACCGGATTGAACTCTTACCGCCTGTATTTGTATGTCGTCCATGTCCCAACTTGACATGTCTAGCTCTGACGCTACCATACTGTCGCGGATGAGAATCGACATTCCAAGATGTTGTCTGTTGTAGAAACATTTGAAGCCGGCAATTCGGAGTAGCTGATCACCCAGTCTCGTCTCCTGGAGCGCTACAATGTTATTCCTGTAAACCAGGTTTTCTAGAATAGGATCCCGTTGTTTTACGCTGGTGCAGTTCCAATATAGAATACGGATACTCCTGATGCCCAGACGGTCTAAAACGCCTTAAACCACCACGCTTACCTAGCCGCTTGCGGCCTTCCCGGTGCCCAGGTCGACTTGTTAGGTTGACTGCCCACCGCTCGGAGAACACACGTTGTTCCGCCATGTTGAAAAACCGAACACAACAGAACCACACATGCTGCGAAAAATTCACTCAAGGATTGCTTCGCTCAGTCCACAAAACTTGGTAGCATCGGCGCAGATCTTGAGTAGAAACTCGTGTATTAATTTATATTTACCAAAAGTAGCAAGACCAAATTTCTTTCTGCACGTGTAGAAAATAATACATTACACAAGAAATGTTATCTAATATGCATAATATGTTGTTGTTTTTTTCTAAATTGACTGCAGGGTGACCTGGACGATGCCATCAATAACCAGAGAGCAGCTGAGGAGCGAGCAGAGAGGCTCGCCAATGAGAATGCTCGTCTGGCTGATGAACTTCGTCAAGAACAGGTAACCAAGCACATTTTGATATGCTTTTCTATTTCATTATGCACTTAAAATCTTCATATCATATTTGCTCATTCCCCCCCCCCCCTCCCCTTCTTAGAAAATGGCAGTATGAAACATAAACACAGCAGAATAGGTTATAATCATACACTTTATTTAAGGTATATAAACTTTACAGAAGATGTATAGTAATTTATACAATATAATCCAAACTGTTATAGTTTTATGGTTGAAAAAAATTAGTTTACTGGGAAGTGTAATCAATTAATTTGCTGGATACCAAATCTTGTTGTCTTGTGTTTGAGCTTCTAAGTTGGTTCGTCATCATCATCAGTAGTATCCCAGCAATAAAGGTCGGCTTAATGAATCTACAACTCCGTGTCCTGAGTCTGTGCGGTGCACTAATACAGACTTCTTCCCGTTCATCTCTTCATCATTTCCACCCATATTTAACGTTGTATTTTCTCGCACATGTGTCCTTTACTTTTCCCTATAGTACATCTTTATTTGGCTGAAGTACTTACATTGTCGAACCTTGGTCTAATTCCGTCACGATTTCTTCGGTCCATGAATTTGTTATGCTCCTTTTTTCGTTGAACTTCCCAGTCATAATTTTCCTCCTATTTGTCTACGTAGCCACATTGAAAGATATTAACCTTTTCCTTGATATGGCACCAACAGTGATAACAGAACAATACAAGCCATGTTTATATAGCTGCAGTTTGAGAATGCAATGATTTATTATTAATAGTTGAGAGGCATACATACACACATACACGCGGATTATCCACTTCGCCACTGAGACCACTTATATGAAGCATAAGAAGAAAGGATAACAGACGGGTCAGATCGAATCAGGATAGAGGTGTTATAATTTCGCACAATCAACCTGAACCAGTCTCACCAAATTTCTACTCAGGATTATAATGAGAAGAACAAGAAAGAATGTAAAGATGAAAATTTGTAAAGAGCATGATTGATTTTTGGTAGAAAATGGTACGAATAATGTAATGTGGGCACTTTGATCCCTAATATATAAATCAATAGATGTACAGAAATCGATATACTTGTGCTGTATAGATTATACTAAGGTAATAAAAATGTGAAACCTTATGAAGTGTTAAAATGTTAGACGCTATGATAAGTGATTGGGCATATCTCAGAATAATAACAAAGGATATTTGATGGAAGCAAGTAGCAGCAATTAAAATTGGAAATAAAAATACCACCTTTGAGCAGATAAAGCAAGGAGTAAGACAATAATGTATTTTGTCATTAGATCTCTTCTCTCTCTCCCGCACTCTCTCCCTCCCTCCCCGCTCTCTCTCTCTATAATATCAATCAATCAATCAATCAATCAATCAATCATGTGCCATATATATATATATGTGTGTGTGTGTTTGTGTGTGTGTGTGTGTGCGCGCGCGCATGTGTATGTGGTATACGATGAATTATTAATTGAAACGTGCTTATTAACAGGAAAATTACAAAAATGCTGAAAGTCTCCGCAAACAGTTGGAGATTGAGATTCGAGAAATTACAGTTCGTCTCGAAGAGGCCGAGGCTTTTGCTCAGAGAGAAGGCAAGAGAATGGTTGCCAAACTTCAGATCAGAGTGAGTGTCTGTATATTAGTTTACTTTGCTCTAAACTATGCCTTGTTCATTTACACAACTCTGAGAATTGTTTCTTCAGCTAGACATGCATGTTTTGGAGAAGGTTCATGAACTATGTTAGGATGTCAGTATGGACATTGACAGTGGGAAACATTTTATAACAATGCAGATCAGTTTTAGATTACTGAAACGAGATATAATTACCACGTATATCAGTTTTAATATGCCGTGACAAACATATAATTACAGCGTAGAGCAGTGTTGGTGTACTGAGTCAAATATATAATTACAGCACAGGTTAGTTTTAGTGTACTGAGTCGCCTATAATATATATATATATATATATATATATATATATATATATATATATATATATATATATATATATATATATATATATATATAAACAGTACAGATTAGTTGATTCTATCCAAATATTGGTAAAATGACAATGCATATCAGTTGTAGTGTACTACTAAGATTGCAAATTAATTTGCACTCAACAGGTTCGTGACTTAGAAGCAGAACTTGAAGCAGAAAGCCGACGTGTCCGTGAAGCAGTCTCCAACCAACGCAAGGCTGAACGTTTCTTCAAAGAACTTCAGGCTCAGACAGAAGAGGAGAGGAAACAGCTTTCTGAGCTTCAAAGTATAAATGATCAGCTCAGCATTCGTGTCAAGACATACAAGAGACAAATAGAAGAAGCTGTAAGTCTTTCTTATTAAACTTTAAATTGATTGATTAAACGTGATTTAATAGAATACATCTAACATAACATACGTAGATTATCAGAATTCTGTCCTTTACTTATTCAATGATCTTATTAGGTACATTTTATATATATATATAATGGCTGCTGAAGATGGGGACGGAGCGCTTATGGGAATGTCCCGAATGCTGTGATTGATGTCGGTTCCTAAATCAATCAATCAATCAATCAATCAATCAATCAATATATATATATATATATATATATATATATATATATATATATATATATATATATATGTGTGTGTGTGTGTGTGTGTGTTACTCTAGTTGTGCCGTATACATTATTTTAGTAATACTGCATACAGTTTATTATATATTAAAATACCACCTTTTGTTAACAGGAAGATGTGGCTAATCTGACCATGAATAAATACAGAAAAGCCCAAGCTCTTATTGAGGAAGCTGAATCAAGAGCTGATGTTGCAGAGAAGAATCTTCAAACTGTCCGCCGATCCCGCTCCATGTCTGTCACACGGGAAATCACCAGAGTTGTCAAAATCTGATCGCTTTTAAAAGTACGTGTCATTTATCTTTGTCTTATAGCCAAATATTGTTTTTGAGAAACAGATATTAGACATTCAAGAGCCTACACAGAAACAACTGGACATGTTCTCTTAGGTAGCTAGAGGTATTGTATTCGAGTGTAATATTATTGATAGATCATTACAATTATGTACCATGTTGATAAGAGTGGGCGATCATGTTTCGCCATCTCACACGATCAGCAGAGTCGTGGCTGAGCACTGTGTTATTGTCCCCATTATGTCACATGGCCAAGCTATCTTGATATTTACCCCTCTGCCTTCAATTTGTTCTTTTCTCGTCAATCTTGCCAGTTATCACCAAAGTCTCGCGTTTATTTCTTCTCATAAGCCAAAAAAAAATGTGACTGTCCTCGCCTAATTTCTCTAAACAGTTTACTGTTTTCGTTTGTTTCTTGTAAGACTTGTTCATTGGCTTTTCTGTCTGTCTATGGAATTATTTGTATTTTCCTCAGAAACCGTTTGTTTGGTCATTGTCCACGTTTCACATCTTTGCAAAAGTGCAGGTTCCTCAACAATCTTTATATTGGTCAGTATGCTTCACCACGGAGATTCTTGTTCTAATATCTTCAAGGCAACTTCCATAAGATGTTATGACTGTTCCTAGATAGTTGTACCTATTCACTTGTTTAAGAATATTCCCATTTTCCCTTATATTACATTGTGGTATTTCTTTCCTCTTTTTTTTTTCTTCATATCCCTTACAGGACGTTGCAGTCAATATCAGCATTTTTCAGCTGCTGTTGATGTACTAGGCAAGATTACGCTCAGTAGTTTGCCATTGCTTTCTGAGCGACCGGCTCACATACCCGGTAATTTACCAACGCGGCAAGAACCGCTACCGATTCTCACGCAGGTTACGTTACACACGAGAATATACGGGATTACGGAGAAAGACGTTAACACCTAGGGCAGGGAGACCGGCTCTTTCTTTCCTCTTAGAGACGATCATAATCTCTGGCTTCTTACAATTTAATTCTATCCACAGTTGTTCTCTGTGTACAATAAACGCACATACTAAATGTTACATATCCTTTTTGTTTTCTGCAATCAATACTGCATGTCTAATATTATTGATGTCTCCCAGTGGCGATGCTTCTAATATCTTCTACATTTCTAAATTTGGGAAGAAAAAAAAGATTTGGAGACATTATACATCACTGACGTACATCTCTTAACAGGATGATTTCTTAGCAAAATCTTCATTGTAAATCCTCGTGGCAGCTTGTAGATATGCAAGTATCTTTATCACATGAGCATGTCTGACTCTGTCGAAAGCCTTTGTGTAGTCAATGAAGCAAAAGCATAGGTCTTTCTTTACTTCTATCGAATGCTCCATTAATGATCTCGGCAAACACACATAATTTACCCACATTGTTCCTCACCTAGTTCGGGTTATAATTTCTTCTCTTTGAATGATGATTTCTTAGCAAAATCTTCGCAATGTGGTCCATGATTTTATTTGTTCAATGTTGATCACATTCCAAGGCTCCCGGTGTCTTCGAGATTGCAATAAATATACATTTATACAGTTAAGGAGGTATATCTCCAGTATGATATAATTTGTTCACCAGCCTGGTGACTTTGTCTATTCTATATTCTTCTATTTATTCTTCTATTTTATTATTCTATTACATTATTCTTCTATGTATTCTTCTATGTATTCTTCTATTATATTCTTTACACGGCTATATGCCTGTGAAACCTGGACTGTTTATCAGCGACACGCTAGGAAATTAAACCACTTCTACGCAGTCTACCTTAGGAAGCTACTGAAGTTTAAATGGCAAGACACTGAAGTCCTAGAAAGAGTGTCCATGCCCAGTATCCACACTCTACTGATGAAGAATCAGATTCGCTGGGCTGGTCACTTGTCTCGCATGCCAGATCACAGGCTCCCTAAATGAATTTCTTACGGCGAGTTGCGTTGTGGTAAACGCTCCCAAGGCGGGGATAGGAAACGCTTTAAAGACACTCATAAAATTTCACTGAATGCTTTTGGAATTCATCATGCCACCTGGGAGATTACAGCCAGACACCGAAATTCGTGGCGTGCATTATTACGCAAGGGTTCAGTCACGTGTGAGGCAATCAGGACTGCAAAAGCTGTGAAGAAAAGGCAGGACAGAAAAACCACTGCAGGAAATCCTCCTCCAGAAACGTCAAGCATTCTTTGTCCACATTGTCAAAGAACACTTCGAGCCAAAATAGGCCTTATCAGCCATCTTAGAACTCATGGCTCCATACTTTCAACCCCACTGGATGAAATGAATGGTCATCATCATTCTTGATGGACAAACAACATTCTTCTATGGCATTGAATGGTGCTGTGGTGATCCCGGGGTCTTACCAGCTTTCATGTGGTTAAGAGTGTCATGAGATACTGTTATATATCTCAGTCTGTTCTCATATGATCTGAGTTTAGGCGCTCTAATAAGTTAATGTTCATATAATACCTCACGATCTATGTGGCTCTGGGGTATGTTCCCTGATCAGCTGAATGGCATGCGCCAATATGACTGCGCACACACGTACAGGACAGTATAACTGTAGTAACTCCAGAAATAACTCAGTAGACACGCTGATGGAGTGCACAGTGATGTATTAAACCACCGATGATATCGGATGACGGTTATGAGCGTATGTGCAGATCCAGGCTTCAGTCTTTCACTCACATCTTCCACTCCCGCTCCTTAATCATAAAACAACTGTCTCTCAGGTTAGAGTGTTGGGCACTAAGCTTACTGCCTGCTACGCTGGTGTGATCATAAACTACGACTGCCTACCTTCAACAGAAGATTACCACGATCGAGGTCCAACGGCCAATGTTGCCCGCCTGACCATTACTGGATTCATGAGCATCGTTGTGAGACTAATACCTGTATGTGCTCGTGGCGTCAGTGAAGCTACGTGTATCAACTAACAATCGCTGGATGTAGACACTAGCTATCCCATGTGGAGACTGGTGAACTTTGTGATGATAAAAGCTTGTAGTGTGCGTGTATAATGGTGAAGGACAGCCCCGACCTCCTAACGCTCTGTCAGCTGGCTCACTCCTCCTACTCACGGTTCAGTTGTCAAGCTACGCACTACGATGACGTGTCCCTTGTTTCTTACAAGTGCCACAACGTGCGACGTTTATGAATTATTCTATTAATATCTCTTGATGCACCAACTCATCAAATTAACTCTATGCTACTGTCATTTGCTATATGACAGCTTTGCCTCTTCCACAATGAAAATGTTTGTCAAAACATTTTCCACTTTTACTATATTTCGACTTGTACGTTAATAATGGACGCGACGTAGATTACTACTAGTCTAGACAAACTCCGAATCTATCGACAACAGAACACAGTATGGCAGCACGAACCAATATCGATCGTGGGATATCGAACACCGAATCAAAACCCACAAGTCCCAATCACCGCCATCTCATACATTAAAAAAAAAATGATCATCGAGATGTTCTAGCGTTATCATGATTGACTACTTGCAAATAACGCAAGGTTCAAACACCGCCGGTCACTATAACTCCAGTGCCGTTTACGCGTATACAAGCTGACTCCTTGAAAAACATTACCGCAGACCTCTGTAAATCAGAGTATCTTTGGTTAACTAAAAACATCATCATGTGTTATACACCCAACGACCTTATGAATCATACTAAACAACTGATCCTTATTGACGCAAGAAACGTACGTCAACCTCACTCCAAGCCGATATGGTCTTTTCTATCCATCATATCACTAGCGGGAAACTATTCTCTATATAACTGTCTTATACCTGTAATGTGTTGTTCATTTCTTATATGCCTATATATACTATAATCTATAATGTTCAATGTGTGTATGTGTTTTTGTATCTATCTCTTCTCATTCATACCCTTCTCTACATTCATCCATCATGAAATGATACATATGATGTACAATTAATTAACACCGAACATACTACTGATACTAAGAACCACACACATCAATGTACGGATAATTAAATAATAAATATCAACCATCATAATAATTGTATAAAACAAAATATAAACATAACATTACAACAATAAACATTTTCATTTATGAAACATGAATATCACTTAAGATATAATTACTTAATTTCACCGGAAATCCGCACAGACTCTGTCATCCAGTTCATGTCTAATCTCGAAAATTCCCCTATAATGAATTTGTTAATAATTTTCCAATACTAACTTATACTAACACAACTAAAATTATCTTCACTATACAAACTATCACCGATACTACCACACTTGCTTGTCAAAGAATGAAGTCACCTTAATTGTTCATGCCGCTTCCGCAATACACAAATCTAGTCACCTGAAACTTTTCACCTGTTTCTCTGAAATAATAATAACAACAAGTGACTAACTTACATCTATATTCTCTTTAAAAAAAAATATGTGGCATTTAAGAATGTAGCCACAGTCATCCTACCGTAATCCTGCATTTATACAATTTAATATATTCCCTTAACTTATTAACTCATACTAAAAAAAAAAAAGAAATTTCCATAAATTATTTATAATCGACTGAGTAAATCCGTTAAATAATTTCCATTTCCAGAAATATGAGCAACAGAAACAACAAAATCCTGCATTAATAAAGACCATCTGTGACTCCGAGCGTTTTTAGGCAAACCATCTTTAAAGATTTTTAATGGCATACTGTCTGAAATAACCAGAAACTTTAAAAAAAAGAAAAGAAAGATATTTAGCAAATTTCTGAACAGAATCCACTAATGATAGAGTAATTGCATACCGCTTGTGCGATTCATATACCTTTCTCCTAGAGTCTAAGACCAGATGTAGTAATACATTGTACCCATGTGGTAGAATGTACACCATGGAAAGCAGACAGGTACCATTTATCATAACACAGCTATTTGATATAAGAATGATCTGAGAATTGAACAACAAATGTAATTCTTGCAAGAGAATTTCAGATTCGCTATGTTGTGTTGTCAGGTAGACTGTTCAAATATGCTGTATAGTACTATCATAGATACATTTAATATGGCTCAATCTCTGACGCAACCCACATTGTAACATCTTCATCAAATTTACCATAGTTACAGCGATACGTTTTATTACTTTGTTTAGTATAAAAGATAAGATACTACGTATTATGAAAACCAGCCAGAATAACTTAACGACCAAACCAAATGAAGTATTTGTTTTAATAAACACATCCTTCGGCTCGCAAGAAGGAACTGTCACTGAGACAATACATGTCTGTGGTTGTCCATCTACCCGCGTGATGCTGTGCTGCAGCGATATAGCTGCGGCCTGAACTGTACTAATATATGTAGGTTTTCCTACCACTGGACGTGATACGTGTGTGTTCGAAACCAGAGTATCACTTGGTAACTGATTGTCTTCCTGCATTTGTGTACTATCAATAGTGTTTGCTACCACATGCTTCCCTTCCCATTCTGCTATGTCCTCAAGTAAAACATCACGTACTTCAGGGATGTTTCCGATAAAGACATCCACAAATGGGTCAGGCAGCACAGCCACCTTTATTTTTCCAGACAAAAAATATGGGCAGTTTATATTAGCCCAGGCAATTGGAAACATTTCTCTTTTTCCCCCAAATGTTCTACATGTTCCCCAGTGCAGTCCGTTTCTTTAATTAATCGTTTATGTACTCCGACTATACTAGAACCGGAATCACGGATCAAACTACAGGTCTGTCCATTCACAATGGCCTGCTGTACAACTAATTTTCCATTTCTGATATGAGCTGCATTAGTCTCCTGCACTGAAATCCGGTGACCACACGTCAAACTGCCGTCTCTATGGAAGACCTGGCAAGTATTACAGGCTGGGTCAATGAGAGAATACACCACATCCACCGTATTTGCATGATTAGTCCCATCTGAGTCACTGTCGCTGCTTGATGTCAACATACCCATGTTCGCCTCTTTATACAAACGTCTTAAAGAACAAATACTAAAAACGTGGCCATAAGATTTACATTTGAAGCATTGTGTCTGTCTTTGGTAAGTATTAAATCTGTCCCTGTTTCTAACTGCCAACTTCTTTATGTAGTTGTCAAGCTGAGGATTCTTGTCGCACATTTGAAGAGAACCATGGGCAAACCCACAAAATTTACATGTTGTCCACACGCCCTTTTTCTCTTGTCTAGAGTAAGGCTGATACTTCGGTTGTTGTTTCTCTCTTCTTTGATAAGATTGTGCACCAGACTGTTGCTGGCTTTATATCCCTGCATCCTTGATTTATGAGGGAACCTCTCGCACGCATTCGTCTCCACTAAAGGAGACGAACTATTATTAAATATGTGCTTATGGGCGGTAAAGAAAGAGTCACATTTGTCATCCATCTCCTGAATACTCGAACATTTCTGCTCAACAAGAAAAGTAGCCATAGAAGATGGAACTGCTGAAATAAGTTTGTCTCTAACAATTATGTCACGTAGTTTCTTGTAATCATTATTAACATTAGCTGAGCGAGCCCATTTGTCAAATGTCAATTGAGTTAGAGAGGAGAAGTCAAGGAACGTCTGTCCTGATTTAGAAGCAAGATTTTTAAATGATAAACGTAAGCCAAATTCATTCAAAGAAAAGTGAGACAGTAATCTGTTCCGAATGTACGAGTAGTCACTACGTAACTCCTCTGGAGTTAGTTCTACAACCTGTAAAGGCTCACCACTCAAGTGTCTGTGTAGCAACACAGCCCATTCGGTTTCCACAACACCATAGTGTCTCAAGATGAGCTCAAAATTAGTCAAATAGGCAGAAACGGAATCAGAATTTGAATATGTCTTTACTATTCCATTGTATTTCTTTATAGCATCCGTGGAATGTGCCTCTATTTTATTTTTAGCAATCTGTTTATCCCTGTCCTTCTCATATTGTTTCATTTTAAAATTATTTTCTAACTCTTTTTCCTTCAGAAGTGTTTCTGTATTCAACTTCTCCAGATTAAAAGCCATCTCTTTTTCTCTTAATTGTGCCTCTCTATCCAACTTTTTATCTGCCGCAATTTGCAATGCTATTCTTTCATCTTCTGAAGCTATCCTTTCATTGTCAGCGACCAATTGAGCTGCAATTCTTTCATTCTCCGCATTCATCTTTTCCCTCTCAAATAATCTTTGTTTCTCTTGTTCAGCTATTTGTTCCCTTTGTGCATCTAGTCGATCTTTTTCCAACTGTCTCGCTGCGGCCCTTTCATCCCTTTCATGGGCCTGGGAAATTACAAATTGTTTCCCTGACCACACTATAAGGTCTGGTCCTGTCAAACTTGCATCTTTCCCAATCGTAACAAAGTCCTGTAAAGACGACATGTTGCCACTTTTCACCAATATTCAATAATAATCGTAAGTAAGAAATGCAGAAGGAAGTTTAGCACCAAAAGAGATCAGTCCTACAAATATCGAAATCGACAACTACAGTTTAAGAATGTAAAAAGAAATAACCAATAAATTACAAATAGAGAAATTAAGAATGAAAAATAACCAATAATTTTTTAATAGATAAGACCTATAACTCAGCAAAAAAAAAATGTAAACAGAGTTAAAGTCCTTTAAATAAGTGAAATTAGCAAAATCACAATATCATCACTAAATAAACAATTAAAATAATGCGCACCAAAATTAAGAATGCACATCGCAAAATAGCACAATACTGTGTAACGCGCCAATGACGTCACTAAAGACAAGAGCAAATAACGAAAGAATAAAATGTGTGCAAAATCACAGTATTTTGACCTTAACTAATTATCTGAAAAACCACAAAAAAATATAATACTTAGCTCAGATCCTTTAAAAATGATATCCAATTGATTCGTCCGATGATCCTATTTATGTTTGCTACTGATGAACGAAGAATACAATATCTCCAAAATCCTGATCTTTCCGATAAACGATTCTTCTGATATTTGCTTCTTCAGATACCTGCATTTACTGTTTCTTCACAAACTTCTCACAGCATTAACAATCGTGGCAAACAATCTCTCCAATAATTGAGTCTGCCAAACTTAGAAAATGTTGAACTGTCGTAGGTCAATAAAAACATTTCTCAGATACTTGGAATTACGATAATAACACCTTAGGCAGGTTGCCCGTGATCAGCCTTTGAAAGAACGTGACTGATGTAGGTGTTATTTGCTACCGAATGTAGCTATTAGGTTGAGCAATATCTTGTAATGCTCTGTCGATATGCACCAGGACAATCCAATGTGCGTTGATACAACTCTAGCGAGGCGTTGATAATCACAAAAATTTCTTGCTCAGCACAATGAGCTTGAAAAGCGCTGAATAATAGTATTCAGTGGATAAAATGTAAGATGTCATCAAAGCGAGGTGCTGCTGGTTCGTATGACAGTAATAGCCAGCACGGGTGACATATATGTAGACTTAAATAATACTGGATCAGTCAATTTTCAGACAATGAATCTGTGAATATTCGATCCACGATTCTTCAGACAATGGATCTGCAGATCTTCAGACCAATCCGCAACAATGTGGCTTCATTGGTAGAGTGACACTTGTCTCTCTACATGATACAATGACTTCATACAATAGATAACGAAGAAACTTGAAATCACGCTTTGACGGTTCGGATCAAACACTGAGAACAGGGAGTTCTCTGGAGCAATGGTAAGGATCAAACAATGAGAGCAGGAAGTTCTCTGCATGGAACGATATTGTAAAATGATGCGATCACATTCTCATCCACAAGTACCAATGGATAACGATTGACAAACCGACGACACAAGATAAAAAACGAGGATGCGCCAATTGGTCCGCCGCTTCCTAGACCGGCATTATCCTCACAAACACATATGTGTGATGAGTGTATTTTTGTATACTCAAATCCCTATACTGAGTATGTGACAGTTATAATGTCACACCAGCTTGTCTCCATGATCCACGACAATTTAATCGTCATTCAGCCTCAAATTCTTAACCGGACTACAGCACCCATGTCATGAGATACTGTTATATATCTCAGTCTGTTCTCATATGATCTGAGTTTAGGCGCTCTAATAAGTTAATGTTCATATAATACCTCATGATCTATGTGGCTCTGGGGTATGTTCCCTGATCAGCTGAATGGCATGCGCCAATATGACTGCACACACACGTACAGGACAGTATAACTGTAGTAACTCCAGAAATAACTCAGTAGACACGCTGATGGAGTGCACAGTGATGTATTAAACCACCGATGATATCGGATGACGGTTATGAGCGTGTGTGCAGATCCAGGCTTCAGTCTTTCACTCACATCTTCCACTCCCGCTCCTTAATCATAAAACAACTGCCTCTCAGGTTAGAGTGTTGGGCACTAAGCTTACTGCCTGCTACGCTGGTGTGATCATAAACTACGACTGCCTACCTTCAACAGAAGATTACCACGATCGAGGTCCAACGGCCAATGTTGCCCGCCTGACCATTACTGGATTCATGAGCATCGTTGTGAGACTAATACCTGTATGTGATCGTAGCGTCAGTGAAGCTACGTGTATCAATTAACAATCGCTGGATGTAGACACTAGCTATCCCATGTGGAGACTGGTGAACTTTGTGATGATAAAAGCTTGTAGTGTGCGTGTATAATGGTGAAGGACAGCCCCGACCTCCTAACGCTCTGTCAGTTGGCTCACTCCTCCTACTCACGGTTCAGTTGTCAAGCTACGCACTACGATGACGTGTCCCTTGTTTCTTACAAGTGCCACAACGTGCGACGTTTATGAATTATTCTATTAATATCTCTTGATGCACCAACTCATCAAATTAACTCTATGCTACTGTCATTTGCTATATGACAAAGAGCATTCTGACATTCTAGCTTAAAAAAATTAATGGTCCTTTATTATTATACGGAACATACTGTTAATCTCTTTTATCCTTATAACCGCATAATATGAGCATGCACTTAAAATATTCTTGTATTATAATTTGACCATCTTTTGGTTTTTAGTCAAGCCACTAATGCGTGTGTGTTATTTTCGTAGTAATTTCAATAATTATTTTGTGCATTAATTTTCTAATTTTCTGTGAATATCTTCATATTTTCATGGTTATTTTTGTCATTTCTTCTTATTTCCAACAGTTTTAAGATGTCTTCCATTACGCCACATCATCTTTACTTTTGGGATTATTTGTTTTTGCAGCCTGGCTGACTGATATCTTCAATACTTCCCATTGGTCACTGACATCTTGAAATATCATTTTTAGATAGGGCAATGCATAACATGAGTTAATTTCTTCTACATTGACTATTTCGTTTATCGTCGCACTCGTCATTGCACATAGATCAAATTGTGTGTTTCTTGGTGTATAGTTGACATTCTTTAATGTTATATGTATATTGCTTATAATTAATTTATGGTCGTTGTAACAGAGTGCATTTGGTAGTTTTTCAGACTCTTAAGGCATTTGGAAATCTTCTGTGGAAGAGGATGTTATCAATCTGTTTTCTGACCTTATTGTCATGACTCTTGCATATCCATAATCTTCTAGAATTTCGTTGACACTGGAGGGTTTCCAATAATCTTATCATCCTCGGTTTTCCACTGTACAAGTCTGCAACCGCTTTCATTTCTATTCACAAGTCCATACTTGCCTACTGTGCACCCATCTTGTTGACTTCCATCTTTAGCATTAAAGTTTCCCATTGTGATATTGAATTCTGAGTATTTAAACGTCTCGAAGACATGATCTTATTCTTTATTAAATTCACCAATACTGTCATGACTGCTTTCTGTTATTCAAAGATGTTGAAATCAAAATGTCTAACATTTAACATAATCAGTAATATTCTTTTCTGACACAGGTCAATATCCTTTGATAGATTTTGATCTCTCAAGACCCATAATAAGTGCTACACCTCCTGTTCATTTTCTCCACCAGAATGGACAAAGTTTACTCTTCGGATGTTATCATGTCCGTTCCTTTCCGTCTAGACTCACATATACCTAAAATGTTAATAGTCATTCTTCTCATTTCATGCTTCACATTTTTCCGTCCCCAGAGAGAGTTCGAACGTTCCACGTTCTTATTTTAAGTGATGTTAACCTTTTGCATTCACTGGCTTGCTGACGGGCTGGAGTCACCTGGTGCAGATGACTTTCCCTAACGGGCGAGGCTGCTCCCATGGAGCAACTATTTACGTCGTTTCTTTAATTATCTATGAATTGGCGAAACATGATGTTTCCATCCATCATGTGCCATGTCGGAAAGCGTGGGCGGTCATGACTCACAATTTCACTCGATCACAAGAGTCGTGGATTAGCTCGGTGTTATGGTCTCGACCGTGTCATGTGGCCAAGCCATCCAGGTATTTACTTATCGGTCTTTCCCTTGGTCTGTTCCCTTCGATCTTGCCAGTTGTCACCAAATTCTCCAGTTCATTTCTTTTCATAACATGTCCAAAATATTTTGATTCTCTATGCCTAAATTCTCTAACCAATTTACGATTTTCATTTGTTTCCTGTAGTACTTGGTCATTTGTTTTTCTGTCATTCAATGGAACTCTTTGCATTCTCATCAGAAACCACAATTATACAGCCATCAGATGTTTTTCAGCTTGACTGCTCATTGTTCAAGTTTCACATCCACACAAAAGTACAGGCTCTATGTAGTACCTCGACATTCTTTTTCTCGTTTCAATTGACATCTTTTTATTGGTCATTATGTTTGTCATCTTTCAAAAGGCTACGTTCGCCATGGCGATTCTTGTTCTAATCTCTTCAAGGCATCTCCCATCAGATGTTATGACTGTTCCGAGATAATTGTACCGATTCACTTGTTGAAGAATATTCCCATTTACATGTATATTACATTGTAGTACTTCTTTCATCCTAGTGACGACCATAATCTGTGTAGTTTTACAATTTAATTCTAACCCCAGTTGTTCATTGTGTGCAACAACCGCATTTACTAATTGTTGCAGATCCTGCTCAATGTCTGCAATCAATACTGTAGCATCTGCATATCTAATTGATGTTTCGTCCTCCAATGATGATTCCATGTATATCCTCTACATTTCTGAAAATAATTTCACTGTAGAGGGAAAAAAGATCTGGAGACATTACACATCCCTGTCTCACACCTCTCTTAAAAGGCTAATATTGTCCTACTTCATTATCAATGCTTATGGCAGCTTGTTGTTTCCAATATATGTTATTAATAAGTCTAATGTCTTTCCCATTAATTTGTAGGTCTGCAAGCATATCTACCATGGTGACATGTCTTACTCTATAGAAAGCCTTTGTGTAGTCAATAAAGCAAAGATGTATATCTTTGTTTACTTCGATAGAAAGTTAAATAACTGATCGTAGCATATACACAGCATTTACTGTACCCTTGCCTTCTACAAACCCATATTGTTTTCCCCCTAATTCAGGTTGTATTTTCTTTCTCACTCTTTGCATGATAATTCGTAGCAAAATCTTCGTGATGTGACTCATTATGCTAATTGTTCTCTGTTGATCACATTCAAAGGCTCCTGATTTCTTTGGGATTACAATAAATACAGAATTACATAATTCAGAAGGTATATCTCTGGTATCATATAATGTGTTCAGCAGTCGGGTGACTTGATCAATTCCATATTTGTCTAAAGCTTTAATCATTTCTTTTGTGATGTTATCTGAACCGGGGGTCTTGCCAGCTTTCATAAGTTTAAGAACATTCCGAACCTCCATCTTGAAAATTGGCGGTCCTTCATTATTAAATCGAGTATCATACTGTTCATCTCTGTTATCATCATAAAGGTTTTTCACATAATCCATGTATAATTCATGTATAATCTGATCTTTTTCTATTATGATTTTGCCATCTTTAGTTTTTAGACAGCCTGCTGATGTTTTTGTTCGTTTATTAGTAAGTTCCTGAATTCTTTTGTGCACTAATTTTTTATTTTGTCTGTTGTGTTGTTTTTCCATTTCTATGCAATTTTTCTCATGCCATGCTTCTTTTGCCTCCTGACATAATATTCTGACTTGTCTGTGAATTTCTTCATATTTGGCAGGATTATTTTTGTTGAGTCTTCTTGTTTCTATTATTTGTAAAATTTCTTCAGTCATCCATTTCTCATGACTCGCCTTCTTTAATTTTGAAATAGTTGTTTCTGCAGCCAAACTGATTGAATTCTTCAACATTTCCCATTGATCATCCACATCCTGGAATATGATCTCTAGATCAAACAATACATCAAATCTGTTCTGTACTTCTATGTTGAATTTGTTTTGTATTTCCTTGTCATTTATCAATGTGCACAGATCATATTTAGTGTTTCCTGTTATATACTTGACTTTCTTAAGCACTACCCTCAATGTACCTGTAAGTAATCTGTGGTCACTATAACAATCAGCACTGAGAACTGTTTTTGCAATTGTTAACGCATTTCGAAACCTTTTGCATTGATGTCCCCTATTAAGATGTTTATGTCTTAATTTTTACATCTCTTTAAAGCAGACTCAATGTCATTATAAAATTCCTCTACAATATCTTCACTGGATTCTCCTGTTGGGGCATATATTTGAGTAACGTTTATGCTAAAAGGCTTGCCGCTTAATTTAACTAGTGGAACTCTGTCTGACACCGCCCAATATCTTTGAACATATTTTCATGTTTGCTGATCCAAGATAATTGCTACCCCTCTCTGTCGATCTTCTCCTCCAGAATAAATAATTTTAAAATCTTCATCTATCTTAATGCTGATCCTGTCCATCTCGTTTCGCACATCCCTAAAATATAAATTTTCTCTCTTTCTATTTATTTTTTGATGTTATCTAATTTCTCCTCGTCGTTTAACGCCCTAACATTCCATGTTGCTAATTTTAATGTCACTTTCCTTGTCTTGCAGTAATCTGTAATTAGGCGAATCATAATGAACTAGGCACTATTAAAGAAGGTAGTTTGCCGTTGCTTTCCTTCCTTAGCAATGACCATACTGGTCGGTGACGCCAGCAATTGTCTCTTGAAAGAGATTTGTTGCCTACCGTCGCGAAACTGAGAACATAACTAACAACTATCTGTCGGCTGCCCTCTAAGTTTCATCCACCACCTGCCTTCCTTGGCTTCTTGTGAACACTTCCAATAAACGAATACGAAATAAGACCACATAATCCACACGAAAACACTAAAAACAGCGTCTCTCGAAGAATGAGCGTTACGTCACCGCCAGTTTTACCGGGAGAATGAAATTATGTTTTAGGGATCTGTAAAGAAAATTGTTTGCCATTGCTTTCCTTCTTAGAAGTGGCTATACTAGGCGATGCCTGTAGTCATTGTCTCCAAAATGATATCATTTTCCTACGTCGTTAACAAAACATACAGACACAATGTGGTAAAATGCTTTAGCTAATGCTTATTGTAGCCTGAGAATAAAAACTTTTAGTTCCAAGTGTGGTGGCTTGCATTATTCTAAAGGACAAATGTCAAGAGCTGATATGATGCCTGTTGCCACTTGTGTGGGCGACGAGGTAGATTATGACAAAGCTGGCGTGATGAAGGCAGTCTGCAATGTCCAGTACATCAAACAATGGGCCCACAGCAGAGGGTCTGGACTACATTTAACCCGTGGAGGAATATGCAGGTGGGCATTCAGTCAGGCTGCCACTGGTGCCACCAGCTTGGACACTCATCATTGGCTACTGAAGAAGGGGATGGAGCATGTATAGGAATGTCACCAGTACAATACTGTTGATTATTGATGTTATTGTCCACATGTAAATTAATATTTTGAACTAGTTGAAAATGAGTGTTATCATTCTGGTAAGTTCTTATGCAATGATGTGCATATTTAGCATGGACAAGATAGATTTTATTTGAGCACTTATTATTATGCGTGTTAATATGTTTCCACAGAAAGAGACTTACGTACTGGTGCTCTAGTGTACAGAGACCCAATCGGTGCAATGCTTTGATGCTCGGCAACGTCCACGTGACAGTGTTTACTTAAACAAGCGCTCTACTCCTTATCCAAGCCCAATGTGCAGCACATTTTCTTATATAAGCAAATCATATAGATCATTTGATGTGGGTTTATTACGTTGTTTTCCAGCTTTGCTTTTGAATTAAGCATAACACATTGTTACATTATACTACATTTGCCTGTCAGCATAAGTTATTTAAGTTGTTATGTGTTTATTACTTTTTATTTATTTATTTATTTCTAGTACTATTTTCAAGTAACTATATTTTGTTTTTCAGTCTTATTTTAATGTTAGTTCATAATGTCAGTATCGTACTGTCAAAATAAGTTGGTTACTTTAATTTATATGTGCTTTGTTTATCATTGAATCACACCCATTGTTGTACTTGTAAAGCGATAGGATGTAACACAAGAAATAAAAACAATGTATATTTTTACAAAGTTAACGAAGAAAGAATGTTTATCTGTTTCAGTGCAGCTGTATCTGTTACACAAGTTTTCACACTTAACAGTTTGACATGTGAACGTTTTACTGTATGTAACAGGGTTAAATAATTACACAGGTTATGGTCATATTTTTGACATGAAGATGTTCGTGATGTAAATGATGTCATTCGGACACAGAAGATGCTATAATTGTTGCACTGTTGTATTGTACATGTGCAGTCATTCATGCAGCTGTGACAGGCATACGTATTCTTGGGCTTAGTTAATGACTGCGTGAGCTATGAGTTGTGTCGTCTTGAACATGTTCATTTCATTTGTTTTAAAGAGAGGGCAAGCAATATTATGACTATTTGAATAATATTACTGGTTTTCCTGTGCCACTATTTAAATATATAATAAATAATTTCAAACATGAACAAGCAAGGATCGTGTTGGCACAGTTTACTTAACATCAAAGCTGCTTACAAGACCTTATAATTGTAAAATTGAATTTGTAACAAGGATGATGCTAGTACGTTCTAATAAAAGTTTTTTACTGAGCAATTTTCATAGCTGATTACTTTAATGACTACACCAGTGTATGCAGGTTGATGTGACATTTTGTTGTATGTATCGTGTTGAATCGATGTGTATCTTATTGGGTAACACTTACTTTACACGATTACATATTCCAATAACGAACAAACATACTCTTCACCAGAAAAGTATGGCAAGAATAATAGATTCTAAAATTATAGGACATCAATTTCTGTTTCGCCGTCTTTATTGAACATTATTCGTTAAGAAAACAATTTAAGCCATTAAAAATAGCTGGGTATTTGATTTTTAGAAGTTCTATCTTTTCATCTATTTCATGGGTATTTCTTTGAGTTTTGGTGATATTCTCTCAATTTCAGAGCAACTGTATTAAAGTATGTCATTTGTTCACACTATTTGTCTAACAAGTCAAAGCAACTGGTGAGAGTTCATTAATAGCATGACAGCTACTCTGACTGAAACTTACCTACTCGAGTCTTTCAAGATAGGCAAAATTTATGAAAACCATCCCATTTATATATACTAGAAAATGTGGTCTATACAAACATAATCTGAACAGAACTGAGCATTGTAGAAATACACATGCTCAAATGTCATCACTGCGGGGCATCACATAACCAGCTCATGATTTCAGATTCAAATTACGCCATCTTTGTTATTTATGATCAATATATTTCCTGGGCATTCAGCAAATTGATACGTCTGTGTTTTACTTTGGCTGAGAAGAGCAATAATCTGGCCCATAGTAAGAAAGTATTCACTTTTCAACACAATATAACTTTCATGAGCAACTGTATTTGTGTGTTGCTTTAAAATATGCACATAAGAGACTATGAAGAGCAAAAACACAACTCATAAAGTATATTACATATACACAGTGGCAGGGATAGTATAAGGACATTATGGTGAATAGTTAAACTATTCAATTAGTTTCTGGGTAATGCAACGCTGGTATCCTCAGAGACAATATGGAATGTATTTGATGGCAAGACGATCGGGCTGGTGAAAAGAGCGGGTCATTCTGATGATATTGTTGACAAGGTCTTGGTATCTCGTACTTTGCGTAAGTTGCTAATGGGTACAAGTGTGTGCCATAATCTAGTTGAGAAAAGTAGGGCTTCGGGGCACTTAGAGAATGTACACACTGTTTAGCATAATGTACATTTTGATGATGCAGTCAGCAAAACAAGGTACCATAACAAGCTCTTTGCAATATGAACATGGATTGAACACATCGACCGTGACGGAATTGATACGATTTAAGAAGCGAGGCTCATGAGCTGACAGCTATTAAAATCTGATACAGGTCCAGGATGAATAACAGCTCACAATCCTAGTGCATTAAGTCACTGAAGCATGCACGTGACATGTTATAACTAGGGCTGCGGAAGTTAACGATTGATTAATAGTTAATTTTTCAACAGTTAACTATTAAATTTAAATTAATCATTTGCAGCAATAGTTATAACATTTTAAGATATTTGGCAAACCTGGTCAAAGGCACACCATGACATGTATACTGGCTATATTTAATCAGTTCGCGCGCGCGAGAGAGAGAGATAGAGATAGATAGATAGATAGATAGATAGATAGAGAGAGAGAGAGAGAGAGATGGGGGGGGGGGAGATGCCCTGTTGTCTGTGAAATGTTTTACGAGTAAACACACACGTAACATCTGTTTTTCATCCGTATTATGGAATGCAACATTTCAAAATTGATTTCTCAAAATGGGCAGCTTTGTGCCAGAACTGAACCAGATACCTTCGGTGTACTAGGTGGGCACTAACACCTCTAAACCAAGTCTCATCAGACGGTAACCATATGTGGTGGTTGGCGGTGTGACTCCGTAATTACTATCCTGGTCTGCTATCAAACTTCTCCCAATCCTGTCCTATTAGAGGTATACACAATGGCAATTAGTGAATAGCTTGATGGGAGGGGAGGAACACTGTCATTAGCTGAAGATATTTTATTGTGACGACAGAGGACAGACGAGAACCATATCACCAGTGCAGTGAGTGAACAAACACCATGAGTGGCTCAATAAAAAAAAAACTGAAGTATCCATCTACGAGTTTACGCCCTGCCAGACGGTAACTTACGATAATTAATGAAACATCAACAAAACGCTCAAAAGGGTAAAGGGTTACACCAATCCAACAGAATCCAATCGAATAGAAGCAACAAGTTAACGGTGATCGAGAACTCGAAGCCGGTGTGCATCATGTTGAAGGTTCTAGTATTTATTTACCTATGTCCAAGCTTGTAACACATTTATAATATAAATGATAATTACAATGTGATGCTACCGTGCCTTTTATGGCCAGGCGGGACGGTAATGAAACTTTTACATATTATTAATATACTGTTGAACATAGTAGATACTTGCAACTCTAATGTCCTGGTACTTCTGTCCTTCACCAATCAGCCTCCGCGTCACCTTGTCCTAACTTCCTAAATTGCATTCTGATACGGTTGTATCTGTCCGTCGTTTTCGGGCTTATCTAAATCATATCTGAATAATATCGCCCTTCCATTCAATATGTAATATCTATCTTTGCGTTGTTGTGCCAGTTTCTAATGTATCTTATTTCTGAGAATCGAATCCTGCTACCTCTTCTAGCAAGATCTGACTGTTTGTTGTTGTTGTCAACTCTATGACATTTTTTTCCTTTTTACGTCAGTTTCTTAGTTTATCGTAAATGTTGGTTCGCGATTTTCTCTCCAACCCTATTTACGTCATTTCTCCCGCTCTGCTATTTGGCACGCCCACCAGATCAATGTTCTGTAATATTCACTATGTGGTTGTTTCGGGATTTGAAATTTAAATATTGAGCACAACCCACTACTGGCAACGCCGATCGCATTCTGGTATGAACCTAAGGCCTATCCACGTCAATATGGAAGCACTATACTCGAGTTTCGCCCTCGTTTGAGCTCGTCAGTAGTGCATATCCCTGACCGGATCCGGGACAGTCCCGGATCACGCGTGTGAAGCGGGTGTGTAACCACGCGACACACACCGGACACACCAAATTATCACAACAGAATACCACAACGCTACCCATCGCAGGCCATGCTCAAGACTGCCCAATCGCCGCGACCGACGTCCGTCAATCGATGGGACCCGAACGATCAGGACCTCTCACTGGCAAGGAACACCAGGCCTCCTAAATCCAGTGAGCAATAATCAATTGACTATGTGGTTGTTTCGGGATTTGAAATTTAAATATTGAGCACAACCCACTACTGGCAACGCCGATCGCATTCTGGTATGAACCTAAGGCCTATCCACGTCAATATGGAAGCACTATACTCGAGTTTCGCCCTCGTTTGAGCTCGTCAGTAGTGCATATCCCTGACCGGATCCGGGACAGTCCCGGATCACGCGTGTGAAGCGGGTGTGTAACCACGCGACACACACCGGACACACCAAATTATCACAACAGAATACCACAACGCTACCCATCGCAGGCCATGCTCAAGACTGCCCAATCGCCGCGACCGACGTCCGTCAATCGATGGGACCCGAACGATCAGGACCTCTCACTGGCAAGGAACACCAGGCCTCCTAAATCCAGTGAGCAATAATCAACTTTTAACTTTTAACGCGTTATTAATCTCTCTAGATGTTAATACTGATTTAATGCCGTTGAAAGCATTGGCCATTCCTATTCTCTTTTTGTCTGCAGATTATTGTTTTTGTTTCCATGAAATACGACCTATTTGTCTGTATATCCACATCTCCAGGGCTTCTATGTAATATGTTTAATACTGCTTTGTGATCATAGCCATCATCAGGTGTCATTTCCGTAGTTAAGGTATGCTCTAACCCAATGGTTCTCAACCGGTGGGGAATTCCCCCCCCCCCCCAGGGGGGAATTTTAGGGTTTCTAGGGGGGGGGGGGGGAATTAAGATTGTTTCAAGATTGCGTTAATACAAGAACCGATTGCGTGATACTGTTTTTCCCTTCATACTTTACGGTTCTGTACGTCTCACCCTTCTAAAATTCATTTTATAAAGTAAGTAGACCCACAGATCAAGTTTTATGTGGACGTTTAGACTTGTTTTAGTATGTGCTATTACATTTAGCTTCCATTTTTACGCATACTGTGTAAAAAAAAGGGTGGGGGGATTTTTAGGAAGGAAATACGAAGGGAGGGGGGGGGGGGAATGACATTCTGAAAATATGGTGAAAGAGGGGCACGGGCCAAAAAAGGTTAAGAACTACTGCTCTAACCGATCTCCAACACTCTCTACCTTGTCTTCACTATGTACGCCTAAGATTGAACTTGTATTACATCTCTTGATTTGTCTAGCACAGTGGTTCTCAACCTTATTTGGCCCATGCATCTTTCACCATATGTTCAGAATGTCACCCCCCCCCCCCCCCTCTTTCGTATTTCCTCCCTATAAATCCCCCCCCCCATCTACACAGTAAACGTAAATCAATCAATCAATCAGGTGCCGTCTCCGCAATGAAGGTTGGCTGCAGTGGATCTCCAACACTGTCTGTCTCTTGCTTTAACTGTACATTCTGACAGGCTGATGTTCGTCCATCTCTTGATGTTATCCTCCCACTTGTATCGTTGCCTACCTCTTGCTCGCTTGCCCTCCACCTTGCCTTCCAGTATGGTTTTTATAAGAGTATCCTGTCTTTTAATGTGGCCAAAATATTTCACTTGTCTCCTCTTTATTTCTTTCATCAACTCTCTCTTCATTCCCAGTTTTTATAGAACCTCTGCAGATTATTGTTTTTGTTTCCATGAAATACGACCTATTTGTCTGTATATCCACATCTCCAGGGCTTCTATGCGACTTTCTAGTTGCTTGTTTAATGTCCAGGCTTCCGAATCATATATTAGCGTTGAATATACGTAGCATTTGACAATTCTCATTTTTAACGCGTTGTTAATCTCTCTAGATGTTAATACTAATTTAATGCCGTTGAAAGCATTGGCCATTCCTATTCTCTTTTTGTCGTCAGCTCTTATTACCAGTATATTTAATAACACATCATAGAACAAGTCTAGAAGTCTACATGAAACGTGATTTGGGGGTATACTTACGTTATAAAACGAATTCCAGAAGGGCGAGAAGTACAGAACCGTAAAGTATGGAGGGAAAAGCAATATCAAGTAATCGGTAATTGTATTAACGCGATCTTGAAATAATCTTAACATATTCCCCACCCCCCGGAAACCCTAAAATGCCGCTTGGGTGGGGGGGGGGGATTCCCCACCTGTTGAGAACCACCGGTCTAGCACAGTCTAGTGTTGTCTTCTGGTTACTTCGATCAAGGTTTCTGTAGTAATGCATCGTTTATTGTTTCCTCCTGCTATGACAAACTATTCGTCTGATAACTATAGAGACGTTCATTTGAAACCCGTTTCAATGGCTTTATTACAAACGCATGAATGAAACATTAACAGGTGTCGTAGAAGCTTGAGGCGAGCGGTAGCTGATCAGTGACACCTGTAGGTGTCTCCCACCGTCAGAGGCAATCACAGTCGAAGGTTGTTTCAAAAGGTTGCACCTCCACGTGGTGCAGACCGGGCAACCATGACGCGAGGTCATGGGCTAACGGGGCTATGGCTCGCCATAGGGGATGGACTCCCTGTGGTCAGATTAGTGTCCTAAACCTGCGACTGGCCTAGCAAGCCGGCAGGGGATCTTCATACTGCTCGTAGAAAAACTAAGAAGTATAAACGGACTGACCCAAACGGCTATCGACCCGGCAATGTTAATGGACTACGAGATAGATCAGCGATTCAAAATATAGGCACAATGAACGTCTGTGGTTTCAATAGTAAAGAAGAAGAGCTTATAGAAACAATGGAGAAGAGGAATATTGGTCTGATGGGAATAGCGGACACCAGAACAAAACGGAAAGGATGCAAGGAGCTCCACCGCAGTTACACGTTTGTTTACTCTGGAGTAGAACAGCAAGAAAGGGCAAGACACGGTGTGGGAATAGTCATCGAACCACGGCTAGCAAAAGGAATACTAGAAATAAAATATATATCAGAAAGAATCATAACAGTGAGAATAAAAGAACAAACAATCACAACATATGTACACATATACGCACCATGTAATGCAAACAATAATGAGCAAGAATGCGAGGACTTCTACGAAGACATACATGATGTGCTAAATAAAATAGATAAGCAGGACAACATGATAGTTATGGGAGACTTCAATGCAAGACTAGGACATAACAGAGTGGGCATAGAAAAACACCTGGGAGCATTTGGAGATCAGCAAAATGAAAGGAATGATAACGGAAGTAGACTGATAGAGCTTTGCAGCCAACACGACCTCTATATAACAAACACATTCTATAAACATAAAGATTCGCAAGTATACACCTGGTATAAATGGAACAATCTAGATACTAAAAGCCAAATTGATTTTATATTAACAAGAAATAACAGAAAGAGAAATATATTAGATGCAAGAGCAGTGCCCAATTTCAGTATAAACACAGATCATAAAGCAGTCGTTGCCACAATAAGAACCATTAGAAGAAGAAAACAAAGAGCAGGAAAATACATGCCATGCGAATCAGTAAACTTAAAAAACCTTAAAGACGAGGCAGCAAGGGAAAATTATGAGAAAGAACTAACTGAACTCTTTGTAAAATTACCTACGGAAAGAAAACAGTGGAAGAAGAATGGGAGATGTTCAAATCAAGCATTTTAAATACTGCAAAAATAACATGCGGAACCACGAAAAAACGCAAAACACGGATAAAGAAAATAACAAGTTGGTGGAACGCAGAAGTAAAGAAAGCGGTAAAAGAAAAAAAGGAAAAATATAAAAAGTGGTTGAAGAGCAAACAGGAATGTGATTACAGAGAATACAGAATAGCGAGAAGACATGTGAGTAGAATAGTAAAGAGGGAAAAACAAAAAGACTGGGAAGAGTATGGAGAAACCCTAAATAAAAACTACAAGGAGGCAACCAGAAACTTCTACAAAAAGATAAGTGCAATGCGAACCAGAGGAGAACCCTTTGACCCAACTGAAATAATTAACAGCGAAAATGGAGAACCAATAAGTGAACAAAAACAGATCCTAATAAGATGGAAGCAGTATTTCGAACAACTTCTCAACATCCCATCAGATGTCACAGGAATTCAAGAGACCTACACAGATGTCACCGAGGAACTAGAACCAGACATACTAAAAGAAGAAATTATAGAAGCCATCAGATTAGCCCCATTAAACAAATCACCAGGACAGGATGAAATACCAAATGAACTAATTAAAGCAGCAAGGGAAGTAGGAACAGCTTGGCTACATAGACTATTCAACCATGTTTGGGTAGAACAACAGACACCACGAGACCGGGGAAACGCCATAATTATCCCAATTTGGAAAAACAAAGGCAGCAAAAGAGATTGCACACAATACAGAGGCATTTCACTGTTGAGTCATACTGGGAAAATATTTTGCAAAATTCTTGAAAAAAGATTACGAACTACTTTAGAACCCCAGCTAAGCGAAACGCAGCTTGGATTTAGGAAAAACAAAGGATGCACAGACGCCATTTTTGCTCTTAGACAACTTATAGAAAAATCAATTGAATTCAATGAAACACTCTACTTAGCCTTTGTCGACCAAGAAAAGGCATTTGATAGGGTAGATAGAAACAAGCTGTGGGAAATTCTTAAACAATATGGAGTGAGTACACATCTAACAAACCTATGTAGAAGTTTATACAACAACAGTGAATGCATAGTGAGAGCAACTGGAGAACACTCAGAACCCTTCACCATAAGATCTGGAGTACGACAAGGTTGTGTCCTGTCCCCTCTCTTGTTCATAACATATATAGACAACATATGTAAAGAAACCAGCTAAGCAGAGACAGCAAGAATACCGCATGACGAGAACACAGAAGAAGAACCATCTGCAAATCTAACCATTAGAGAACTCCTGTTTGCGGACGACCAAGCACTAATAGCAAAATCAGAAGCTGAATTACAAGACCACATGAATAGTCTAAACGAAATGTGTAGGGAACATAACATGAAAATTAGCACAAGCAAAACAGAGGTAATGACTATAACTAAAGAAGAACAAACAGCAACAATTCACCTAAACGAACATCCCTTGAAACAAGTAAAGAGCTTCAAGTACCTAGGAAGTATAATATCATCAAATGGCAGATCAGAAGACGAGATTGAAAATAGGTGCAATAAGGCAAATCAACTCATTGGACAAATGGCACCAATACTAAAGAACAAACATGTATCAATAACTACTAAGAAAGCACTTTACAACACAATCTTCCTACCAACTCTGTGCTACCAATGCCAAACCTGGACAATGACAGAAAAAGAGAAAAGAAATATCACAACAACAGAAATGAGGTTTCTGAGAAGAATACTCAACGTATCAAGAAGAGATAAGATCAGAAATGAAGAAATCAGGACTAAAGTAGGGGTTAAAGCTGCTCTAGATTTTATTAGAAAGCAGCAAGTCAAATGGTTTGGCCATGCAAGTAGGCTACCAGCCAACAGCATGCCACAACAAGCAATGATGTACAGACCAGATGGAAACAGAGGAAGAGGCCGACCACGTAAACGTTGGACGGAGGGAATAACAGAATCCATGGGAATGTCGATATACGAAGCCCATAACCGGGCACTCTCACGAAGTTTATACTTTACCTCGACACCGCAAGGTACAAGAGGAACATGATGAGACAGAAGGTTGTTTTAAAGGGAAAAAAAAACAAATTTAAACGGCGGCATTTTGAAGACTTGCATCATACTGAGAACACCGACCACACGGCCCTGATATGGAAAGACAGACTGAAGCCCTGAAAAAACCGATTGAAGCCCTGGAAAGACTGGCGCTGCAGCAGAGCAGTGGCATATTGACTTCAGACAGGCACGACAACCCCTAACGCTGGTTAAAATCCCAAGTCGCGTTAAATTAAAGAAATAAATGTCTCCATAATCCACCTAAAAGAAAAGTTGAGGGGTGGGGGGGGGGAGGAATTATAGATCCACCTGCGCTCAAACTTTGAATTTGAACGAAGCACGGACTTCGACTCCAGCCAGCAGTGTTGCCATCTCCTTTCCATGAAAAAGCACCAAAATCGACCCCCCAAAAAAAGCACAAAAATTTGTCGGAAAGCACCAAAAGAAAGCACCAACTGTTTTTATTACAAATGTAACAAGGTAGCTCATTATAATTTATTATTATCACTGAATATTATAATGAAGTTTATTCCAGATCCGTCAGATCTTAATCAGAAAAACTCTCGAGCCAAAAAAGCACTAAACTGCAATACTATTTTTTTGGGATTGCACTGAAACAAGCACTGGCGGTATTCCTTCAAACTGTTATAAAGGAACACATTATAATATATTATTATCACTGAATGTTGGAATGAAGCATATCCCAGTCAGACAACTCCTCTTCAGTTTCTGTAGCCATTTCCTGCTGTGTTTGCTCCTGCGATGATGATGATGATGATGATGATGATGATGATGATGATGATGATGATGATGATTGAAAGAAACGTGTATATGCCTCCTGTGATCCAGTTTTTCTTAGAATATCCTTAGGTTGTTTATTTATAATCATGACAGCAATTTTACATATCTTTTCACTCCATATCTAGTAGTCAAACTCTTGATGCGCAGTCTGTTCCGCAAATCTGATTTTATAACTCCCATCTGACTGAAAATACGCTCCACGTCCGCCTTAGAATGAGATCAAATGAGCTCAGTTAAAGCTAAATCTGTAAGATCTTGGAAAGGATTTTCACGGTGGCATCCCTGTTGTGGCATAACCGCTAACCACCATTATTCAGTTGCCAAGAATGCACGCCAAAGAGAGGGGAAAATATAGAACCATTGACTGCAAACTGAAACCAAAACTTAAAAACCGAACGCCTCATCAAAACTGAAACTGAAAGATCGACAGATGACGTCAATTCTTGGAATATTTCATCAGCCCAAACTCAGGAGATCATTGGATAGAATAGACATGTGATCACGCTTCCGCGCGAAACGCCTGGTTAGAATCTGTTAATCGCGCACTCCTTCTGCAACCCACCTAGCGAACAGACGCAAAAGCTAGTGTGACCAAATTTTCAAACAGGGACTGCAGAATGTCTAGATCCGAGGTAAGCTTGTTACTCCTTTGATTAAACTGATGACCAGATGTATCAAGTGACAAGTAATGGTATCCAGTGTTTGTAATGTCAATTGAAATGTATTATTATAAATTAAAACCTCTGAAGTGAAAAATGCCCGACTGTAGATTCTGACGACGCAAAGCCGATTCCCGGGCAAACTGACAATCTCCTACTCTCTTCGAATACTGCAATCTCTGATATTCTTAAAGATAGTTATTACCTTTAAGAAGTGCATAATAATACTACATTCTATTCTAGACAACTGTACGAAGTGATGATTCTAAAGCCATCTTGTGCATTTCAGCAGAAACACTGCTTAAATTGCTATCACTATCTACAGCTCATAAGACAGTTCGTGTACGAGAACAAGTGCCTCGTTTTAAAACAGACTTATCTATGCCTATTTACGATCTAGAAAACTGAAAGAGAAATCAAATCTTTCCTTTCTCCTTCATATATTGAATAAATAGAGTTTGATGGAATAAATATTTATATTTATGTCAGATTTTACTTAGATAAGGGCACTCATGAACTGCATTACATCAGAAAAGTTATGCTTCGCGGACCTCCATCACCAGAAGTTGACTTAACCCACTACTCAACATAACTTAAAACACCACACCACACCACACAACACTCAACACCACAACAACAACAGGTAACGGGAGAGGAGTTATTATACAAAGAAGAAGAAGAAGTTGGTTAATTGGGAAAACACAGAGAAACATTTATACACACTACAAACCCAATTGAGTGATAGAAATGTTATAAATGTATGCCATTTATGCATATGCATTTTGACACCTCCTCACTCTTGTCACTGTCTTACTGTACACGTCTCACTGACCCCAGGTCCAATGAGAACTTACATACAGCAGGAACTAGCTGATACCAGGCGTACACAGTGTGGTAAACTCTGACCACCCCAAATTAACCCAGCACTAGATCAGAGAAAAGAGAGGAGGGGGGGGGGGAAACTAGTTCCTACTTCAGGAATTTAGGTTTCTTCTGACCTACTTCTAGAATATTGCATTGGTAGGATTGTACATATTTATGTGACTCTTACACAGTGAAATCTTGGTGGCAACCAATTGGAAACCAACTGGCCAACCAACCAACCCAGACCAGAAAGAGGGAAGAGTGAGAAAGAGATGAACCACACATGAGATGGAAGATGACTACGCCATGAGCAGAGTATGGGAGGCCTTCAGAGAAGCTACACGGGCGGAACTGAAGTGGATCCATCAGACAATGGACCGAGGCTTATCCTAATCTCCCAATCACAAGGTTACATTTTTAAGGAACACACAACACCCATTTCAGGAACAGATACCTAAATGTTGAATTACCATCTCCATATTTATAATGTACAACATTTATATGTATACAATGTTTCCACACTTGTTGACATCTTATTCATTGATGTTTAATTGTTGATTGACTGTAAACTGGGGCCTATATGCCATTTTCTATTTTATCTTCTGTTAATTTGTCAGTCAAACCTATCAGTTGATTCTTCATCTTATGTGTATAAACCATGTGTCAATGTCTACTGGAATTTGTTAAATGTGTAATTGTCAAAACACATCCACTCATGATGCATTACCAAATTGGGGAGAGAAGACTCTAGGTCTATCAACTGCTCAACATCCATGCTTTCTTAACATAAATCAGACTGCGAGAACTCTCCAGTCTTTCCTCAGAATTGGAAAAAAGGGGCTCAAGAGCTAAAAGATCCTTGGAAAAGGGGCAGAATCCCAGTTAGTGTTTACTATTCTCACCAGGGCCATAATCCATATCTCCTAGACATAATTAATAAGACGAGGCCTGCAGACAACTCGAGGGTCATATTCTGGGGTTATTGAAGATAGAAGAGGATGGGGCCCAACTTCTTTTGTTAGAAATGGGGCATGCACTACAGTGATCTCCCACTCCCTTCAAAATATATGACACCTGTATGAGGCTATTTCTGTCCACAGTCCAAGTGTGACCTAATTACTTTGAGAATGCCAAAAGTCTTTGCTCCCGTTGAATCACACTGCATTTCCTTCCTGGGGTTTAAGTTTTCGAAACTTAAGGAAACTGCTTGCCGTCTGTCTTCCCTATAGAATACTGTTGTCTCTCTTATTTTGCCCTTGTATATGGTGCGTTAATTCGTATGAAGACGGGCATGAGACATTGACATGTCACACCACGCTTCATATTCATACAAAAGTGCATGTTCTATGTAGCACTTCAACACTCTTTCTCTCGTTTCAATTGATATCTTTTTATTGGTCAGTATGTTTGTGACGGTGCTTTTCGTAAACATGTCAATGTTCAAGTCAAAGAGTTGCCCACTTCACTCAACAAGCAATTATGTAACTCTGCTGAGCCAATCACAACATCTTGTCATCCAACATGAGGGCACTATGTTGACCGAGTTAACCGTCCCGGGGGCGAACCATTTCAATTTGCAAGAAACTTGTTCGAACTAACCACAACCCGACAGCTTCTGCATCGGGAAATTGTAGCTGCAGGAGCATCAGGCACACACGTACGCATATATGCACAGCGCGACTGTCATGAGCTGAAATGTGAGCTCTGATCACATTTACGACGGAGGCGTGAAACACGCTTCGACGCAGACCAGAGAGAGAATGCTCTCTCCTAGACTGGTCAGTGAGCAGTCGACCACAGTCCAGGTTGGACGGGTCGTGACTCGGCGTTGTGGCAATTTGGCACATTCACAGTGTTGGCGTTTTGTGTTATAGATTTATTGTAGAATTGTTTTACTTTGTTAGAGTTATCTGAAAATAGATGTGCAGTTACATGAAATGTTGAACAAGCGTCAGTGCAAAAAATATATGATGTAAAACTGTTCGGCGTTTGTGACGGTGCTTTTCGTAAACATGTCAATGTTCAGTCAAGTCAAAGAGTTGCCCACTTCACTCAACAAGCAATTATGTAACTCTGCTGAGCCAATCACAACATCTTGTCATCCAACATGAGGGCACCTTGTTAAATTGCCGTGCCCCAAAGAACAGAACGCAGCAAACATTACATGGCTTATGGCAAAATATTCTTCTTAGTCATGGCGAGCAGAATCACGATATACCTAATGGCGAACAGCTATATCGACAAGGCCGTTCAAAAAAAAAAAAAAAAAAGAAAGAAAGAAAGAAAAGGGGCATACCAGGAGGTACCGGATATGTCAAACATGCTACCATGATATGGGAAGCTATCCAGAGAGCGAAGAATGAAAAAAAACCACTGTTTTATGGAAAGGTTGGACTTAGCTAACGCCTACGGGTCACTGCCTAACCAGATGCTGTGTAGGACCCTTAGGATGTACCTCTTGCCTGAGGAGATCACATCGATGCTTAAGCCGGGTTCCCCTCCGTTTCTCTACCTCGACGTTTGCCACTAGATGGAATGACCACCAGGTAGGTATAGCAATGGGACGCACGATTTCGCCGATACTATATGTCATGACCATGCGGGTAATTTTGGATGCGGCATCCGAGGACCATGACTCAAGAAAGAATGTAGAATGTCGCGACTCAAGGTCTTCACGGACGACACGACATTTCTGACAGCAGATGAGAGTCACGAACAAAGCTTGATCAACTGATCGAATGGTTCAATATGAGCTTCAAGCCAAAGAAATTGAGAAGCCTGTCGATCTTGAAGGGCAATGTGGTGGAAACTGCATTCAAGGTGGCTAAAAAGTCGATTCCCATTGTAATGGACAAACCCGCCAAGAGTCTCGGCCGAGTGTAGGATTCCTCATTGACGGGCAACGTTGTACAACACATACTCGAGACAACAGAAAGCGGTCTGCGAGCTATCGTTAAGAGCAGACACGGAAAGTTCAAGATCTGATGCCTCCAGTTCATACTGATCTCGAAACTGCTATGGCTTCTACTCATCTATATCGAGTGCACGAGAATAGTGAGTGAGTGGCACCTTGCAGTCTTGACAGACTAAAGTATGTGGATTGGAATTAGGCCAAAATGCAATCTCACAATGCCTGGGCATAGATTCGGAGAACATGTACTGCCCACGCAGCATGTTCCCTCTCACGGCCTTGCCTTGCTTGGTCCAGAGGAAAGGATAACCAGTACGTCTGGAACAAGGTAGGCTGCAGACGCTGGCGGCTCAGTGTCAAACCTCCGAGACCTCGCCCCCACGAGCGGGGGACGAGAGGTGACCAGACCCTAAAAACCTTGGGACATGACTTAGAGGCGTTCAGCCATGTCCCGCAGGTAAGGGTCTCGTACGCGCCTGATCCACTGGGCGCGTACATCTGTCGTTCTCAAATGTTTGGAGCAGTGTAAGAGTGTACTACCGGTAGACTCCCCGCCTGACTCGTGCGGATCCCGCGACCAGCGAGAGTAGGCCCGCCGGAGATACTGCTCGTCTGTTGCGAACAAATCTCCAGGACTGAATAATTAAAGAAACGATAACAGCAGTGGTATTTCATTTGCGCTTGCGCAGTAAAGGCGATAGAAAGAAAAGTCAGCAAAACCACAAGGAAATCGCTGAGAGTGCTACCAGGTCTGTCGGACATAGTGTTGTACTCAAAGAAGTCCAAACTCGTTCTCCCGTTCAAGTCCGTTCTCGGGGAATACAAAGTCGGAAAAGCCAGGCTCGCGATGATACTGTGAGTGTCCCAAGATGAACCAGTCAGCGGCTCCCAGCCAGCTCTCAGAACGGGAAGGAATTGAAGCGGTCAGGAGGCAACCGAATTGGAGCAAGATTCGCTCCATATAAAGGAAATTATGGGACACACCCAGTCCAACAGACAAGGCTTTGGCTATTAAACAACACACAATGGTGGTCAAAGGCGTCGGTCAAGAAGCGCAGAAACATGATGGTCCAGGATATTCGTGAAGGCGATGTCAACAAGAGAATGCAGAAGGTGGTGCAGCAGCTACAGCAAGGTCAGTGGGTGTCATGAGAGGGACTCGGCTGAAGTCCCTCTCGTTGAACGACGTGTGGCGCTTGCCGCCGTTGAGAATAAGCTTTGTTGCCAGATCAATTTACCATCTCCTGTCACTAACTGTAGGCACTAATACAGTGTAGGCAACCATGGTTTGGGAGAGAGAAATGAAAGAGGTTACAGACTTGTAGAATGGGCAAAAGAACAAGAATTGGTTGTAGGAAACACCTGGTTTAAACAACATCCTAGAAGATTATGGACATGGAGGAGTCCAGACAGCAGGATTAAAAACCAGATAGATTACATCCTGATAAGCAAAAGGTTTCGAAATGCATTAATAGTTGTAAAAACAGTTCCAAATGCAGACTGTTACAGTGATCACAGATTAATTACTGGCACATTGAGGGTAAAGTTAAAGAAAGTCAAGTATACAGCAGGAAACCCTAAATATGACTTGTGCAAATTGAAAACTGACAAAGAAATACAAGATAATTTTAACATAGAAGTAAAGAACAAATTTGATTTATTGTCTGATCTAGAGATCCTATTTCAAGATGTAGATGATCAATGGGAAATGCTGAAGAATTCAATCAGTTGTGCAGCAGAAAAAACTATTCCAAAAGTAAAGAAAGTTGGCCGTAAGACATGGATGACTGAAGAAATTTTACAACTAATGGAAACAAGAAGACAGAACAAAAATAATCCTGCCAAATATGAAGAAATTCACAGAAAAGTCAGAACCTTATGTAAGGAGGCTAAAGAAACATGGCTTGAGAAAAATTGCAGAGAAATTGAAAAACAACACAACAGTAAAAATGCGAAACTAATGCACAAAAGAATTCAGGAGATTACTAATCAAAGAACACGTACATCAGCAGGCTGCCTAAAGACAAAAGATGGAAGAGTCATAATAGAAAAAGATCAGATCTTACATGTATGGTCAGATTACGTGAAAAACCTTTATGACGATAGCAGAGACGAACAATATATTGTTCAAAATAACAATGAAGGGCCAGCAATTTTGAAGATGGAGGTTCAGAATGCTCTTAATCATATGAAATCTGGCAAAACCCCCGGTCCAGACAGCGTCACAACAGAAATGATTAATGCTTTAGAAGAATATGGAATAGATAAAGTTACCAGTCTGCTTAATACAATATATGATACTGGAAACATACCTCATGAGTTATGTAATTCTGTATTTATTGCAATCCCAAAGAAATCAGGAGCCTTGGAATGTGATCAACATCGAACAATTAGTATAATGAGTCACATCACGAAGATTTTGCTAAGAATTATCATGCAAAGAGTTAGGAGGAAAATACAACCTGAAATAGGAGAAGAACAATGTGGGTTTGTAGTAGGCAAGGGTACAGTAAATGCTGTGTATATACTGAGAACCGTAATCGAACGTTCTATAGAAGTAAACAAAGATCTACACCTTTGCTTCATTGACTACACAAAGGCTTTTGATAAAGTGAGACATGTCAACATGATAAGGATGCTTGAAGATCTACAAATTGATGGGAAAGACCTTAGACTTGTAAAAAACATATATTGGAAACAACAAGCTGCCATAAGAGTTGATAATGAAGTAAGCCAATATCAGCCTATTAAGAGAGGTGTGAGACAGGGATGTGTAATGTCTCCAGATCTGTTTTCCCTGTACAGTGAAAATATTTTCAGAAATATTGAAAATATGGAAGGAATCAACATTGGGGGACGATGCATCAATAACATTAGATATGCAGATGATACAGTCTTGATTGCAGATAATGAACAGGACCTGCAAAATTTAGTAGATGCGGTTGTTACACACAGTGAACAACAAGGGTTAGAATTAAATTGTAAAAAGACACAGATTATGGTCGTCACTAGGAAGGACGAAATACCACAATGTAATATACAAGTAAATGGGAATATTCTTCAACAAGTGAATAGGTACAATTACCTCGGAACAGTAATAACATCTGATGGGAGATGCCTTGAAGAGATTAGAACAAGAATCGCCATGGCAAAAGTAGCCTTTAGCAAGATGAAAAACATACTGACCAATAAAAAGATGTCAATTGAAACGAGAAAAAGAGTGTTGAGATGCTACATAGAACCTGTACTTTTATATGGATGTGAAGCTTGGACAATGAGCAGCCAGGCTGAGAAACATCTGATGGCTGTAGAAATGTGGTTTCTGAGGAAAATGCAAAGAATACCATGGACAGCCAGAAAGACCAATGAACAAGTCCTTCAAGAAACAAATGAAGATCGTAAACTGATCAGAGACATTAGACGTAGACAGTCACAATTTTTTGGGCATGTTATGAGAAGAAATGATTTGGAGAACTTGGTGACAACTGGTAAGATCGAGGGGAACAGACCAAGGGGAAGACCTAGAAACAAGTATCTGGATGGCTTGGCCTTGTGGCATGGTCGGGACAAAAACGCGGAACTGATCCACGACTCTGTTGATCGAGTGAGATGGCAGAACATGACCGCCCACGCTTACCGGCATGGCACATGATGGATGGATGTCACTAACTGTTAACGTGATCAGGTGGGGTATATCCGATGACCCAGTATTTTCCCCCCCAAAAAAGTACTCAGACCGTAGAACACGTATTGTCTGCGTGCAGGGCAAGACTGATTCACATTACGCCATAACAAGGTTCTCATCGAACTGGCAGCCATAGTGGATGTAGCAAGACTTCAGGCAAACAGGGAGACTGTCGTCAAGGCTAGTTGGAAACGCTTCCTAAACACTGGAGAAAAGTCGAACAGCAGAGTCGACTGTCCTGACAGCCTGCCATCCATCCTCTTGGTCACTGAAGAATGAGAACTGATAGTAGACCTACAGGACCGTGGCAAATACCTAGCGGAAATCCTGAAGTTTCAGCTACGACCAGACATTGTGGTTCGCTCTTCGCCGACCCAACAGTTAATAATAATCGAGCTGACTGTTCCGTTTGAATAAAGAGTCGAGAAGCACCACACCTAAAAGATGGAGAAATACAGGGATATGGTCACAATCTTCAAACAGAAAGGATATACCGTCAGGCTATTCACCGTCGAGATAGGCTCAAGAGCCCTTGTTGCCAACTCCGCACAAACAACTAGGTGTAAAAGGACAACGAAGAATACGGCACTTAAAACACTGGGCGAGACAGCGTAGAAGGCCTCGTGTTGGCTAGGGAGAAAGCGTAATGCTGGGTTGGGAAAGGACAAGCAGAGCCGAACCTCTGTAGCCCAGCGACGGCAACGACCGCTTGTGGAGGAATAGTACGCCTTGCAAGGACAATAAACAGCAGCGATAGCGAGGGTCAAGGGTGCAGCCCAAGCTTTAATAGAATGAACCCAGAGGAAGAGTTGGCTTCCGCTGGGTGTGTGCTGGAGGCTAGATCCCCAAGCCATGAACGGGCACGAAGTAGGCAACGCGGCAGCAGTGGCGTCTACTGACAGGTTCATAGCAAGCCATCAAGGCAGAGGCTAAGACTGCGACCAACTGCGGGGGGAAGAAGCTGGCTGTCCCGAGGCTAAATACCCAATGCCTCACTCCTCGGGGTGGGATGGCTTCTGGGCAGCCACACTTAGCGATGTCGACAAGAAAAACTTCTCCTTGAATACACACGATAGGAGAAAAACTTCCGGGAGTCATGACCACCGAGAGTGTAAAGGAGGTAAAGAGGACGAATCATTCGGCAAAGGAGGACTACTTCTGATGACCATAAGCCTCCCGCTGTGCTTGCTCCCAGGCGGAGTTTTCAACACTTATAATCATTACAGTGATTCTTACCTATTCTGTAATAGTATGGCTTTCTTTCCGCAATGAATCTACATGGGACAAAACTGCACGATTATGCATGACACACAAGTTATACGTTAGGTTACTCAATCAATCAATCAATCAGGTGCCGTCTCCACAATGAAGGATTGCTGCAATGAATCTCCAACACTGTCTGTCTCTCGCCTTGACTGTACATTCTGTCAGGCTGATGTTCATCCATCTCTTGATGTTATCTTCCAACTTGTATCGTTGTCTACCTCTTGTTCCTTTGCCCTCAACCTTGCCTTCCAGTATTGTGTTTATAAGAGTATCATGTCTTTTAACGTGGCCGAAATATTTCACTTGCCTCCTTTTTATTTCTTTCATCAACTCTCTCTTCATTCCCAGTTTTTCTAGAATCTCTGCATTTGATTGTTTTTGTCTCCGTGAAATATGACATATTTATATATTTATATATAAATACTGTTTTATTAGTTCTGTATATCCACATCTCTAGGGCTTCTATGCGACTTTCTAGTTGCTTTTTCAATATCCAGGCTTCCGGGCCATACAGTAGCGTTGAATAAACGTTGCATTTGACGAATCTTATTTTTAATGCGGTTTTAATCTCTCTAGATCAGTGTTTCCCAACCTTTTTGTGCTATTCCCCCACCTAAAACTTTCTAAAATTCTTATCCCCCCCCCCCCCCCCAACATATGCATCATTTTTAATATTAAAAAATTGAAATGTTCACTAAAGAAACTTGAATTTTTTTTTTGTTTAGAAGGGCTCACGGCTGTGATGGGTGAATTTTTTTTTTATTTTTTGGTTTGGCGCTTACCCCAGACAAGCTGGTTCCCCCGCTTCCCCCTTTTTTGTGTGGAACCTTAGTCTCACTGTGAGCTATTGCCCACAGTGGTCCACCAGGCCCACATCTAAGGTGAAGATATGTGATGGGTTTTTATCTGATCATCCCGGCCCCCGAACAAACCAGGCGCACTACTGGGGAGAGAGCAGCAAATGCACCCGATCCTAGCCAAAGGACCGATAGGTTTTAGGAAGAAATCACTAGGAAATTATTGAGCAAACACAGTAAGTAAATTTTCAAAACATATAATGGAGCACTGACATTCAAGTACAAAATAATTTTAATGAAAGATTTTTCTATATTATTTTAATTATTAGTAATTATTTAAATTTAGTGAGATCCTTGCGCTTGATGCTTGCTGCAAAGAGATTTTATGTCAGATTCCAATTTAGTTAACTTCAGTCTCAAGTCTCCCCGTTTTGTTATATCCAACCGATTTCTTACTTTTTCGAATTGCCCCCCTTAACAATCGAATTGCCCCCCTGTGGGGCGTGGGCCCCACGTTGGGAAACACTGCTCTAGATGTTAATCCAGTGAAGATAGTGTAGAAGAATTTTATAATGACATAGAGGCTGCCTTAAAGAAATGTAAAAATTCAGAAATAAACATCATAATAGGGGACTTCAATGCAAAAGTAGGAAATCAAGGGGATAGATACACACTAGGAAACTATGGTTTAGGAGAGAGAAATGAAAGAGGATACAGACTCGTGGAGTGGGCAAAAGAACAGGAAATGATTGTAGGAAACACCTGGTTTAAGCACCACCCTAGAAGATTATGGACATGGAGGAGTCCTGATAGCAGGATTAGAAACCAGATTGACTACATTCTCATTAGCAGAAGATTTAGAAACCCGCTAACAGCAGCAAAAACAGTTCCCAGTGCTGATTGTTATAGTGACCACAGATTACTCACAGGAACATTGAGGATAAAGTTGAAGAAAGTCAAGTATATAACAGGAAACACTAAATATGATTTGTGTACATTGAGTAATGAAAAGGAAATACAAAACAAATTCAACATAGAAGTACAGAACAGATTCGAAATATTGTCTGATCTAGAGATATTATTCCAGGATGTGGATGATCAATGGGAAACGTCGAAGAATTCAATCAATGTGGCTGCAGAAACAACTATTCCAAAATTAAAGAAGGTGGGTCATAAGAAATGGATGACTGCAGAAATTTTACACCTCATGGAAACAAGAAGACTCAACAAAAATAATTCTCTCAAATATGAAGAAATTCACAGACAAGTCATAATATTATGTAAGGAGGCAAAAGAATCATGGCTTGAGGAAAAGTGCTTAGAAATTGAAAACCAACACAACAGTCAAAATACCAAATTAGTGCACAAAAGAATTCAGTAACTTACTAAAAAAAGAACAAGTACATCAACAGGGTGTCTAAAAACTAAAGATGGCAAAATCATAATAGAAAAAGACCAGATTCTACATGTATGGACAGATTATGTGAACCACCTTTATGATGATAACAGAGACGAACAGTATGATATTAGATTTAATAATGAAGGACCGCCAATTTTGGAGATGGAGGTTCGAAATGTTCTTAAGCATATGAAAGCTGCCAAGGCCCCCGGTGCAGATAACATCACAACAGAAATGATTAAAACTTTAGAAGAATTTGGACTAGAGCAAGTCACCAGACTGATGAACACATTATATGATACTGGAGATATACCTCCTGAATTATGTAACTCTGTATTTATTGCAATCCCAAAGAAATCAGGAACCTTGGAATGTGATCAACATAGAACAATTAGTATAATGAGTCACATCACAAAGATTTTGCTAAGAATTATCATGCAAAGAGTGAGGAAGAAGATACAACCTGAAATATGGGAAGAACAATGTGGGTTTGTAGAAGGAAAGGGTACAGTAAATGCTGTGTATATGCTGCGAACAGTTATATAACGTGCTATAGAAGTAAACAAGGGTATACATCTTTGCTTTATTGACTATGCAAAGGTTTTTGATAGAGTTAGACATGTCAACATGGTGGATATGCTTGCAGATCTACAAATTGCGGGAAAGACATTAGACTTATAAAAAAACATATATTGGAAACAACAAGCTGCAATAAGGATTGATAATGAAGTGGGACAGTATCAGCCAATTAAGAAAGGTGTTAAGCAGGGATGTGTGATGTCTCCAGATCTTTTTTCCCTGTACAGTGAAAATATTTTCAGAAATGTAGAGGATATAAATGGAATCAGCATTGGAGGACGAAACATCAATAACATTAGATAGGTGTAGATCTTTGCAGACAATGCGCAGGACCTGCAACAATTAGTAGAGGCAGTTGTTGTACACAGTGAGCAACTGGGGTTAGAATTAAATTGTAAAAAGACTCAGGTTATGGTCGTCACTAGGAAGGTAGAAGTGCCAGAATGTAATATACAAGTAAATGGACATATTCTTCAACTAGTGAATCGGTACAATTATCTTGGAACAGTCATAACATCTGATGGGAGATGCCTTGAAGAGATTAGAACAAGAATCGCCATGGCGAAAGTAGCCTTTAGCAAGATGAAAAACATTCTGACTAATAAAAAGATGTCAATTGAAATGAGAAAAAGAGTGTTGAGGGGATACATAGAGCCAGTTCTTTTGTATGGATGTGAAACTTGGACAAAGGGCAGTCAAGCTGAAAACATCTGATGGCTGCAGAAATGTGGTTTCTGAGGAAAATGCAAAGAATACCATGGACAGACAGAAAAACCAATGACCAAGTACTACAGGAGACAAATGAACATCGTAAACTGATTAGAGAAATTAGACGTAGACAGTCAAAATTTTTTGGACATGTTATGAGAAGAAATGGATTGGAGAACTTGGTGACAACTGGCAAGATTGAAGGAAACAGACCAAGTGGCAGACCGAGAGAAAAATACCTGGATGGCTTGGCCACATGGCATGGACGAGACAGGAACACTGAGCTGATCCACGACACTGGTGATCGAGTGAAATGGCGAGTCATGACCGCCCACGCTTTCCGGCATAGCACATGATTGATTGATTGATTGAGATGTTAATACTGATTTCATGCCGTCGAAAGCATTTTTGACCATTCCTATTCACTTTTTGATTTCTATTTCACTTCTGCCATCATCTGTTATTTTATGTTCAAGATAGGAGAAACTTGTTATTTGTTCAAGTATCTCCCCGTTTACTGTGATGTTCATTGATGACCTTTCCTTTTCACTGCTAATTATCATAGTTTTTGTTTGTTTGGATGTTAATATCCAAGGCCACATTCTACACTGTGTTTGTTTTTGTTTGCACACATGTTTGCACGCAGACAGGCCTGTGTGCCCAATTCTTAACCCTTTGAAAAGAAAGATTTACTGACTGACTGACTGACTGACTGACTGACTGACTGACTGACTGAATGCCTCACTCACTCACTCACTCACTCACTCACTCACTCACTCACTGACTCACTGTCTCACTGACTGACTGACTGACTGACTGACTGACTGACTGACTCACTCACTCACTCACTTACTCACTTACTTACTTACTTACTTACTTACTTACTTACTTACTTACTTACTTACTTACTTACTTACTACTTACTTGTTTCACTATATCTTGCAACTCTTCTTGCTAACATTCTGCAAGTAACATGGTATCGTCAGCATACCTGAGATTGTTTATGATTCTTCCATTGATTTTAAGTCCAGGCATTTCAACTTGTTTAAAAATACTTTCTCTGCATAGGTTGAAGAGACTTGGGGACAGTACACATCCTCGCCGTACTCCTCTTAGGTTACTAACCATCGTCAGTTTCTAGCCTTTGATGGATGGGAGCTGATAGACTGTGTTATCTATAAAATCATAGAAAAGTCTTTCTCTGGAAGGTTGACCAGTTTCCATTTGGGAGTTTTATTCTTTTAGAAAGGTAAGCACAAACTCTATTAACATCCTATGTGGTTAGCCAGGTCTAAAATCCCCTTTTCTGTAAATGAAAAAAAAAAAAAAAAAATAAATGAACGTGCTGTCATTTAATTTCTACCTTGATAGGTCAACCGTCAGTTAGGACGGGTGAAGAAATGACTAGTGATCTCTCTTCATACTGTTGTATTAGTTCTCTTGAGCTCTTTCAGATCATGAAGCATGTAGGAGCTAGACGATCGCAAGAGTTCACTTGAAATCTAATTCTACAGGCGAATAGTAATAGATTGACTCGTATCTCTGAGAGTTTAGTGAAATTCTTCTCATCATCGTTTGGCGTGCCATAACCCGGAACTTCCCATATACTCTGTTCCCTTGGGTTACTTTGGTATCTATTGTCCTTATTTTAGTATAGCATACTATGCGGGCTGGTCTTGAGTGAAGGAGGAATTTGTTTCACCGTTTCAATTCTATGTTGATTCCTATCGAAGGACAATGATTCTTTGTATTGGGAAAACTTTGTCATTCTGGGAAGACTATCTCTTGTCAGGAGGAATGGGATCTTGTTGTGGCAGATCGTCTGTTGATCTGTTCTTTGCGATCTGAAGAAGGTTTTGAGTTGGATAATAGTGGATAATGAGTGGTAAGAAGAAACGTCAGGGTATCGCTGTAAATACTAGTCTAGTTCTTCTTTTCTCTATTGCAGGATCCAACCTTTTTCTACACATCCGGCATTCAAAATTATTCAACGATCTATAATTGTTAAAGTGAGCAAGTAATGTGAATTGTCCGAATTCTGAGAGGGAAAGAATAAACATCAGGCTGCTGTGTGGTTGACTGTATCTTGTTTAGAACAGGAAGAAGTTGACCTTCGTCTGTGTACTTGTATACCATCATTTCAAATGAGTGGAGACCTACACGATGACTCTGTGTTTCAGTTACTTCAAAGTTAAGACAACTTCAAACATTCACTTACATTATTGAACTTGAACCACCTCCTAGTGATGACAACCAAATCCAGACAATGTCAATTTATTTTAAATCAGACATATTCTTCACACGGATCATTTCAGTTATGCTCTTCACAGTTATTTCCACACTCGTCTAGCTATTCTTTATTAAAATTGTATTGTTATAAATTTAACACACTATTTTGTTGAGTCGATGAATAAGTGGGAACTTTTGTCGTGATTGATTTAATATACATCTGATTATGTTCTTGATTTATGTGTTTGTCTAAACTATCTTCCTATTCCACATTTCTCTAATCAATGTGCAACATTCCCCCAAGTGTTGACATTTAGAATACGTTTGTCCGAGAACGTGAAAGATTGGTTAGAAAAATTATCTTTTAATCTATTTTATGAAATAGTTAACTATCCGGGATTAGATCATAATATCTCTTGGAATCCGTCGACAGTTGCTGTAACACGAGTTAAAAGACGCGCATGCATCTGTTGTTCATACTCTGTATATGAAATCGAGAGAGGTGATGTATAGCTTCAAAAGCACCTATTGTTTGTTCAATACAGATGGGCAGATATATATTGCTGGCAATAGATGATAGCTTGGTGCATCGCCAAATGAACCTTATAGATTACGGCTGTTGGAGTGGATATCAACTGCGGTACTTGGTACATACATGGATGGGACACTTTGAAGTTAACCAGCTCGCAACAGCAACAATTAGCCTCTACAACCTTCGACGAGTGCTGGAATAGATTAAGTGCTCACGAACTTGTCACAGGCGCAGCCACGTCTGTTACTCAGTATAGCGACAACAATAATCAGCAATCTATTGGATATGTTTTTCTACAAGTGACACAATCACTTAATATTTCTTATTATTATAGGGTATGGAATCACTATGGTCAAGATTTTTGTCCTAAACCTGCGACTGGCCTAGCAAGCAGGCAGGGGATCTTCATACTGTTCGCAGAAAAAAAACTAAGAAGTATAAACGGACTGACCCAAATGGATATAGACCCGGCAATGTTAATGGACTACGAGATAGATCAGCGATTCAAAAAATAGGCACAACGAACGTTTCCGGTTTTAATAGTAAAGAAGAAGAACTTATAGAAACAATGGAAGAGAGGAAAATTGGACTGATGGGAATAGTTAGTTAGGGTTGAGCCAAAGGCGGCGCATAGGGCAGAAGTCATGGCTCTCCATGTCCGGCGGTTCGCTGCTACCTGTTGTAGATCCTGGATGTTCACTTAGCCGTTGAATGAGCCTTCTCTAATGATGGTTCTACGCAGGGTCTATCTTGGTCTTCCCCGTTTTCTTTTCCCTACTGGTGACCATAAGAGGGTTTGGTTGGGGAGTCTTGTCTTGTCCATTCAGAGTACATGCCCGATGTAGTTCCAATGGCGTTTTCTTATAAAATTGGATACAATATCTTGCTTAGTCTCTTGTCTTATTTGCGTATTGGTTCCAGTGATGGGAATAACAACATCCAAGAAGACTCTTCACATGGAAGTCTCCAGACAGTTTTACCAAAAATCAGATAGATTATATTTTAATACAAAGAAGATGGAGATCAAGCATAACATCTGCAAAAACCCTACGAAGTGCAGACTGTGATACAGATCATCAGTTATTAGAAGCAGATCTGAAATTAAAACTCAAAAAGCTTACCCGAGGACCAAGGCCACTTCGTTTTGATCTCACACAAATACCGGACGCATACAACATAGAAGTTAGGAATCGCTTTGGGGTCTTGATGTCTGTACAAGAAGAAATGACACCTGATGAACTGGCAGTACAAGCTAGAGATATCTTGATAACTGCAGCCAAAGATTTCATTCCGACCAAGAAAACGCAACGTAAGCCATGGATTACATCAGACACGTTAGAATTAATAAAACAACGAAGGGAGCTGAAACAGAAAGGAGATGAATCCGATAGCAGGATGAAGTATAAATCTTTAACTCGAGAAATAAGAAAGAACACAAGAAAGGACAAAAATCAATATATACAAGATAGCTGTACCAGAATAGAGCAATATCATGAGGCTGGAAGAGATTATGAAATGTTCAAGGAAATGAAGTTATTGACAAGAAATGTTCAACCTCAATTGAATGTTATCTGTGACAAGATGGGAAATACCTTAACAGAATCTAGACAAATTCTAGAAAGATGGCAGGAGTACTGCAGTGGAATGTATGATATGAGTGACAGTGAGGATATGAATGAGATACATGAGCCAATGACAGCAGAGACAGAACCTGAACCCTCATTAGATGAAATTGCTTGGGCTATAAGGAACCTGAAGAATGGTAAATCACCTGGATGTGATGAGATACCAGCTGAACTAATTAAAGCAGGAGGAGAAGAAAGCATACACATATATCATGCATTATGTACAAAGATTTGGAAATATGGTATATGGCCAAAAGATTGGAAGAGAACTATCTTCATTCCAATACCAAAAAGGGCAACCTGAAATTATGCACCAACTATAGAACTGTTGCCCTGATAAGTCATGCAAGTAAAATTCTACTAAAAGTCATAATGCGACGACTTAGTAAGAAAATGGAAGAAGAGATTAACATAGTTCAAGCTGGATTTAGACAAGGAAGAGGAACAAGAGATCACATATTCAACATGCGTTTAATAATAGAGAAGTGCAGAGAATTTAATGTAAACCTATTCTCATGTTTTGTGGATTATTCAAAGGCATTTGACTGTGTACAGCATCAGAAACTTTGGGAAATCATGAGAAATATGGGCTTTCCTTCACATGTAGTACATCTCATAAAAATGCTATATCTAGACCAACAAGCAGCAGTTAGAATAGATGGCGAGACATCAGATTGGTTTGACATCAAGCAAGGAGTCCGTCAGGGCTCCGTGCTGTCACCCTATTTGTTTAACCTGTATGCCGAAAATATAATGAGAAATGTAAGAGATGATATAAACAGGGAGCCATATGATGCCCTAAATATCGGCGGTCATGACATACCAGAGATTCGATATGCTGATGATACAGTATTACTATCCACAACACAGAATGGCATAGAAAACCTAATAGCCTCAACACAATTGAATAGTGAAAATCACAACTTATATCTTAACATAGCAAAAACTAAGATAATGCATACAGATAAAACTACTATGGAGAAAGAAATATACATTAATGGGAGAAAATTGGAGGTGGTGGAAAATTTTGAATATCTTGGGTCATTAATTACGAATAATGGTGACACAATGAAAGAAATAAAACGGCGACTATCCATTGCTCTTCAAAGACTAAAACAGATGAATAAATTATGGTGTGGGACAGACAGAACTACAAAAATTAGATTTTTAAGAGCATGCATCTTTCCCATTGCAACATACGCCTGTGAGACATGGACACTTACTAAACAAGCTGAACAGCGCATACATGCCTTTGAATATAAATGTTATAGACGAGTTCTAAGAATATCTTGGGTAAAGAAAAGAACAAATGCATCCATACTTCAAGAGTTGAATATTGAGGAGGGATGGCTATTAAAGACGATAAAACAAAGAAAATTGAAGTATTTTGGTCACTTGAAACGTCACGACAGTTTGGAGAGAACAATAATGGAAGGGTATATGCCTGGGAAGAGAGGAAGAGGAAGGCCAAAGAGAAGATGGGTGCAGGATGTGGCGGATGATCTCCAGATGGGTGTATCAGACGCAGGACATCTTGCTTGTGATCGAGAAGTTTTCCGGAGGGTTGTTATGGGAGCGAGGTTCTGTAAAGGACATGCTACTGAATGAATGATGGGAATAGCGGACAGCAGAATAAAAAGGGAAGGATGCAAGGAGATCTATCACAGTTACACGTTTGTCTACTCTGGAGTGGAACAGAAAAAAAGGGCAAGACACGATGTCGAAATAGTCATTGAACCACGGGAAGCAAGAGGAATACTAGAAATAAAATATATATCAGAAAGAATCATAACAGTGAGAATAAAAGAACAAACAATTGCAACATATGTAAAAATATACACACCATGTAATAGAAACAATAATGAGCAAGAATGCGAGGAATTCTACGAAGACATACATGACGTGCTAAATAAAATAGATAAACAGGACAACATCATAGTTATGGGAGACTTCAATGCATGACTAGGACACAAATAGAGCGGGCATAGAAAATCATCTTGGAGCATTAGGAGACTAGCATAATGAAAGAAGTGATAACGGAAGTAGACTGATAGAGCTATGCAGCCAACACTACTTCCAAATAACAAACACATTCTATAAACACACAGACTCACAAATATACACCTGGTATAAATGGAACGATCTAGATACTAAAAGCTAAAATTGATTTTACATTAACAAGAAATAACGGAAAGAGAAGTATTTTAGATGCCAGGGCAGTGCCCAACTTAGGTATAAACACAAACCACAAAGCAGTCGTTGCCACAATAAGAACCATCAGCAGAAGAAAGCAAAGACCAGGAAAATACATGCCATGCGAATCAGTAAACTTAAAAATCTCAAAGACGAAGCAGTGAGGGAAAATTAAGAGAAAGAACTAACTGAAATCTTTGTAAAATTACCAATAGAAAGAAAGACAGTGGAAGAATAATGGAAGATGTTCAAATCAAGCAGTTTATATACTGAAAAAATAACACGTGGAAACACAAAAAAAAACAAAAAACACGGATCAAGAAAATAGCAAGCTGGTGGAACGCAGAAGTAAAGAAAGCTGTAGAAGACAAAAGGGAAAAATGTAAAAAGTGGTCGAAGAGCAAACAGGAATGCAATTACATAGAACATGGAATAGCGAGAAGACATGTGAATAGAATAGTAAAGAGAGAAAAACAAAAAGACTGGGAGGAGTATGGCGAAACCCTAAATACAAATTACAAGGCGACAACTAGAAACTTCTACAAAAAGATAAGTGCAATGAGAACCAGAGGAGAACCTTTTGACCCAACTGAAATAATTAACAGCGAAACTGGAGTACCTATAAGTGAACAAAGACAAATCCTAATAAGATGGAAACAGTATTTCGAACAACTTCTCAACATCACATCAGATGTCACAGGAATTCAAGAAACGGACACAGATACCACCGAAGAACTAGAACCAGACATACTGAAAGAAGAAATTATAGAAGCTGTCAGATTAGCCCCATTGAACAAATCACCGGGACAAGATGAAATACCAAATGAACTAATTAAAACAACAAGAGAAGTAGGAACAGCATAGTTAAATAAACTATTCAATCATGTTTGGGTAGAACAATATACACCACAAGACTGAGGAAACGCCATAATGATTCCAATTTGGAAACACAAAGGCAGTAAAAGAGACTGCACACAATCACAGTCATACTGGGAAAAAAATTAATGCAAAATTTTTGAGGAAAGATTACGAACTACTATAGAACCCCAGCTAAGCGAAACACAACTTGGATTTAGGAAAAGCAAAGGATGCACAGATGCCATTTTTGCTCGCAAATTATAGTATTATAGAAAAATCAATCGAATTCAATGAAACACTCTACTTAGCCTTTGTCGACCAAGAAAAGACATTTCATAGAGTAGATAGAAACAAGCTGTGGGATATCCTCAACAGTATGGAGTGAATACGCATCTAACAAACCTATCTAGAAGCTTATACAACAACAGTGATTGCATAGTGAGAGAAACTGTAGGACACTCAGAACCCTTCACCATAAGATCCGGAGTATGTCAAGGTTGTGTCCTCTCCCCTCTCTTGTTCTCTTACCTCATCTTGTTTCTCGTGTTCATTGATGTGTCGAGGTGAAGTAAAAACAGAGGGAGAATGCCAGCTGATGAGCTTCATGTATCAAGATTCAAATGGACTCTGTCCACCATTTACGCGGTGGGCCTGTTACTTTGCTTCCATCTGGTCCTCTGTGACTATGTATAATTCTTTTTTTTGGGGGGGGGGGAAGGGGAAGAGATTACTGATATAATTCACGCAGTGCTGCCCTTAGGTCTGTAAGTTCTTAACTGTTTCTGCTCTTCAGTATTGAAACAAATGACTTGGTATTTGTAAATCGAACTATATCTTTTTATTTTTTTTTATTTTTTCTCTGTGAACAGCATGTATACTGCAGTTGTCAAGACCTATATCTCTGATCTAAATTTACTTGAGAGCTTTCCAGTTGCCACTGACTGTGCCTCCTTTGCTCCATTCGTTAGATTTAGGAGAATCCATCCTCCTCCATTTTCTGGTGAGTTTTGTTTTATTGTGATCCGTCTGTAGATGCATTGATCCAGGTCATCATCATCATCATCATCATCATCATCATCATCATCATCATCATCATCATCATCATCATCATCATCATCATCATCATCATCATCACCCTCATCATGTGCCATACCGATAAGCGTCGGCGTTCATGTTTCGCATTCTCACACCATCACCAGAGTCGTTGATCAGCTCAGTGTTCTTATCTCGACCATGCTGCGTGACCATGTCATCCAGATATTTACTTTTCCGCCTTCCCCTTGTTCATTTCTTCCAATAATGTTGACTACTACGTTTAATTTCTCTAATTGATTTACAGACCTACAAGCACTTGGAATCAACGACTGGCAAGAGAAGGTCCACCAAAGAGACGAATAGAGACGGATTGTATCTGCAGCAAAGAACCTCAATGGCTCGGAACGCTGAAGAAGTAGAAGAAGAAGAAGAAGAAGAAGAAGAAGAAGAAGAAGAAGAAGAAGAAGAAGAAGAAGAATTGATTTACTGTTATTATTTGTTTCTTGTAGGACTTGCCCATTGGTTTTTCTGTCTGTCTCTTGTATTCTTTGCAGTTTACTCAGAAACTACATTTACACTGCCATTAGATGTTTTTCAGCTTGTCTGCTCATTGTCCATGTTTCTCATCCATACAAAGTACAGGTTCTATGTAGCACTTCAACACTCTTTTTCACGTAGCAATTGACATCTTTTTATTGATCAGTATGTTTTCCATCTTGCAAAAGGATACTTTCGAAATAACGATTCTTGTTCTAATCTCTCCAAGCCATCTCCCAGCAGATGTTATGACTGTTCTGAGATATTTGTACCGATTCATGTATTTAAGAATATTCTCATTTACCGGCATATTATTACACTGTAATATTTTTTCTTCCCAGTGAGGACCATAATTTGTGTCTTCTTATAATTTAATTCTGACCCTAGTTGTTCACTGTAAACAACAAACACATTTACTATATATTGCAGATCATGTTCATCGTCTATAATCAATACTGTATCATCCGCATATCTAAAGTTAGTTAGTTAGTTAGTCGACAGATCATCCTCGTTGCACATCGAACCATTCAGTCCATAAGTGCTCGGATCCCCTCCTCAGCAAATCCCGCAGCGTGTAGCGGCTAACGACGCCAGTTCTGTGTTGGTTTATCAATCTTCTTTGGCTTCCTGCGTAGTGTTCTTGTTTGGCCACCCCTCTTTTAATTAGCTGCTCTCGCAGTCTGGCCATTGTTGTAGATTCACAATCATCACTTGGTTCTCGCAAAAGTCTCACTTCTCGTAGAGCATTCAGAATGTCAGCCTGGTCCATGGAACGTCCGCCCTCCACAGTAGCCTCACCTGCGAGCTTGTCAGCCCGCTAATTTCCTTGTACTCCCGCATGCCCTGGCACGAAGATGAAACTAATCTTTGCCAGCCGAGACCGCTCCAGAGGCAGCAACCATTCTCTTCGGATCGACCCCTCCTCTATCCTCTTGATCATGTTCATTGAGTCGCTAAGGAAACAAGCCCTAGTGAATGTCTGTGTCTCGAGCCATGTTATTGCTTTACTTACTGCCATGACTTCCATGGTCAGGCTACTTGTGGTTTCAGTGAAAGCACCAGAGTCCTCCTTCACAATTCTCCCTCCGGCCCGAGCTGTAAAGGCCCATGAGCTTCTCACATGTCGGACGACCGACCCATCTGTGTAGATGACCGCGTCACCGTCTAGCGTATTCTCGAAAATCAACGCTTGTACTTCAGCCTCAACAGCAGCCGGATTTTCTTGTCTGCATTTTCTAACTAGTTGGATGCAAACTGAAAAGGATGTGCAGAAGTCTGTTGGCACTTGCACCCACTCCTCGCCAGGTTCTAAGTCCTCAAGTGAACACACCTGTTGAAGAATGTCTTCGGCTTGACCCATCCACGACCGTCCTCTTTTTAACCTGCTGCCCTTCACCTTCCTAATTTCCCTATACAGTGGATGTTGTGTGTTTGCGTTAATTCTGAGGTAGGCGCGTGCCCTGCAAACTTGTATTCTCTCTTCAATGGTTGGAAAATCAAGAAGGTAGCGCATCGCCCTGCATGCTGTATCTCTTGTACATCCAAGAATAATGCGCATAGCTTCATTCTGTATCCTTTCCATCCTTTCTATCTGCTTATGGCTGAGAGTCAGGATTGCCATTGCATACTCCAAAACAGACATGACCAGCCCCTCGTACAGAAGACATAGATGGCGCTGCTCACAGTTTGCTGCCGCCATCAACCGCATCGCTGCCAAACCCCGCTTGGCCTTTGTTATCACCTGGTCTATGTGCACATTATAAGCAAGGCTTCGATCAAATCGTATCCCCAGGTAATTCATTGCCTGCGTTCTTTCCACCGTCTCTGAACACAGCATTACAGTTGGTGTTGGATTGTTGACAATATGATTATTCAACGAGAACTAAGTCACTGTTGCCTTTGTTGGGTTGACCATTGCCCCAGCTTCATCACACCAAGTACTTATGCGATTGAGTTCGGTTTGTAGTTCCACAGCAACCTCCTCTCTATCCTTACCCTGACGATACACTAAAACATCATCGGCATATGACAATGTCCTGCCAGGTCCAGTGATCTGCTCACTGGTGATTCTCACTGTGTAGGCGTTGAACAGTACCGGAGATAATGGTGATCCCTGTGGTAGGCCAGGATATATTGTTGTTGGTTCCGAAGTCCAACTGCCACATCTAAAAACTACTTTCCGTTGGAAGAGGGCTGCAGCGATCCAACTAAGGAGGAATGGACTTACGTTTAGTTCAAGAAGCTGAAACATTAAAAAAAATCCAGTGGTACTCTGTTGTATGCGTCCTCAAGATCAATCGCAGCAGCAACGGTTTCAGTGCCTGAGTGGAAACCTTCATAGACATCATGGGCAAAGACTGCTGCATTGGTCCAGGTTTCTCTTTTTGGACGGTACCCACCCAGGGTAGGTGGGAAAACACCTTGCCTCTCTAGTTGGCTTGATATTTTCCTGCCAATTACCTTCTCCAGCAGCTTGCCTATTGTATTCTGCATGGTTATAATTCGATATCCCTGAATTTTTTGTGTGGTCTTTGTCAGGCTTCGGCAAGGGAATCAGATAGCTGTGTAACCATTCCTCCTTGATGCTAGCACTCCCTATACTGTTCTTGTACATGTCTGCTAGTTTCTCTAGCTCATTGTCGGTACACCTATTTATGTCGTCGTATCTTATGCCATCAGGACCTGGAGCACTGTTTTTTGATCGTCGAAGCACAGCCTTGATTTCTTTCATTGTCACTGTGTCTTCATCCCCCAATAGGGATCACCTCATATTTCATAGATTCTAGATGGGGACGGAGCGCTTATGGGAATGTCCCAAATGCTGTGATGTCGGTTCCTAAATCAATCAATCAATTTTCTAGATGTATAATACTATTTTTATTGTCTTTTTATAGATGGTGTTGCGCAAATGACTCCATTTCTCGGTGGCATTTCCATTTGTGGGACCAGGCAGAGTCTCCAACAGAACCTTGGTGAATTTATTATTCTCTTTGTTTTGGGTGCCGCTGATGTCGATGCGTGGTCTTCCTTCTGTTCTGTTTCTGAAGATTCTCTTAGGCCTTGCTGGAGACGAGTGAATGATCGGTGTCGCAGTTAGCACTATGATAGCTGCGAGTCAGCCGTAAATTGCGGAGACTGCTGCACCAGGTCGAGTCTGTGCCAGTTCTTTGATCTGGGGTGCCTCCATGACACCTTGTGTTGTGGTTTTGTATCGAAGAAGGTGTTTGTCACACACAGATTATGATCGCTGCAGAACTCCAAGAGACGTTGTCCATTGTCATTGATCTTCCCAACGTCAAATTGTCCTATACATAAAGGCTTAGATTTGTGGTAGGAGCCAACCCTGGCATTGAAATCCCCCAAGATAAAAAGATATTGCTTCTCTGGTGTTTCACTTACCACTTTGCTAAGGTCGGGTCGTCATAAAATTTATCTTTAGATTCTGATGTTGCGGTTGGTATTGGGGCGTAAACGCTTATAATACTGACTGGGCCAGCCTCTGTCTGGAGTTGGAGCTTCAGTATTCTTTCTGTGCCATCACTTGGTGGTATGATGGACTTTAGCAGCTTGTTTCTGATAGCGAAGCCAACTCCATGCTCCCTGGTCTCTCTACACAGCTTGCCATGCCAAGTAGAAAGTGAAGTCCCTCTCCTTAATGTTTCCACATTATGAGAGTCTGGTCTATTGCAGGGCGACAATGTCTATCCCCAGTATGAGTAGTTCGGTGTTTATCACTGCTGTTTTACGGGCACCGACAATCTCATTTAGATCGTCTGAGATCCCAAGGGTCATGGTTTTTACGTGAACATGAATACCCTTGCTACATTCACAGTGCTACATGTATTAACACTTTCCTGTTCACAATCTATTTACTACTATGGCTTTAACAGAGCTGATGGAGACAAGTGTTACCGGTCAATGGTAATATAGTTGACGTGCATGTTGAGTATAGTCTCAAAACTATAATGAGTTCAATGTTGTAGGTGCCAAAGGTTCACAATGTTACACTGTGATGGCCCAATCTCTAACGGCCTCTACAGTTCACACGGTGAATATGATGATGGCGAGTGTGAATGGGTGGTTTCAGAAAGTATCTGGAGAAAACCATAGACATTTGTTGACAAGTTTGTATTTATAAGTTTTGTTTTCAAAATAAAGAAACATTAGTTCTTATTTCATGTAGGGTGACTTTAAAATTGTGTTAAGAGAGCAAAAATATTATTTAATAAATGCATGATAATCATATGATACAAGTGACAGTAACATAATATGAAAGGAAGTATTTCGTGCAGGCTATCCTAATACAGTTTCAAGTATATAATACATTTGTTTAATACAAACTCACACACGATGCATTAGATGCTTTCACAATATTAACGATGCAAATACCTGCATTCAATTAATTTTATTGTTTGCGACTGAAGATCAGATACAATTCTTGCAATATACCGTATCATTTGAGTTTTTAAAATTTTTATTTTATAAAGATAGCGCGATTATTGATATCATTTTATTAAATTGCCCTTATTTTAAAAATTATCACATTGATTTGGACTATTTGGATAACACTAAATCTTACTTGGGCAGTCTATTTTATAATTGTAACCTCTTTGTCACATTAAAGGTTCAATATCATATACGCTTGTTCACATGATGAATTTAACTGTTTATTATGTGTTTCACACTTTCACATTGTTGTGATTACATAACGGATTCAGTTATGTGTTCGATATTTCTCACTTGTAAACGTTTATGCTCACGTCATTGATTTACTTGTTTATTTGTTGTTTCACTTTCAAATTGTTGTGTTCACATAATTGATGTCAATGTCTTTTTGAGGTTTTACACTTGCAAAACTGTTATGTTCACATCACAGATTCAACAGAATGTCTTTCACGCTTATAAACTGTTCTTTTTTACATCCGTGCTTCCTCTGTCTATTTGGTGTTTTCGCACTTTTAAATTGTTGCGTTTACGAAATAGTTTCAACACTCTATTCGGTGTTTCACACTTGTAAACTATTTTGTTCACATCCTTGCTTCCTCTGTCTATTAGGTGTTTTCGCACTTTCAAATTGTTGCGTTCAAATAATAGTTTCAACTCTCCATTAGTTGTTACACATTTGGAAACTTATGTTAGCATTACATGTTTTTATGCTTCTTCTTCTGCGTTCAACCGGAATATTTCTGGACTTAATTGTGGTGTGCCTGTTTACAGCAGAGCTGCGATATTTGTACCTTTCAGCCGACACATCCGAATGTTGCTGACATTTGTTGTCTAGGTTAACCTTCCCGGGTGTTTCGTAGCACGGTCAACTATAATTGTTGTGGTGTTATCCCCATCACAGATGGTCCATTCAGAACATCCAGAGATGTAACGGTCAGCCCTCAAGAGAAGGCACGGGCAGAACGTGGGCATTCCCCGCCATCTTAAAAGGCTTCCATAATTGCAGAGCCGACACATAGCGCTCTGGTACTGGTCTTACTCAAAGAATCGTCACGTCCTGCACATGGCTGCTTAGCCTCACTTCCGTATATTGGGCCTCTCGTCCACCACAGGCTGTTCCTCCGGAAACCAGGAAAGATCAGTCTGCAGATGACATCCACACAGTGAGCCTTCAATTCGGACTTTCCACGTAATGGTTTTGCTAGCCAAGCAATATTCCAGTTTGTGCCACTGGGACACCTTTTTGGGTGTTTCGTAGGATGGTCGACTCTTACTGTTGCGGTGTTATCCCAATCCCAGTTGGCCCATATACAGTATACTTCATTAGCTATGCAGTCGCAGAGTAAGTATAGCAATATTGTTTACTTGATTTAAAGCCACTGTTTAATGGCATGCTATATATATGAGCGTACATATGCATGCTATCACACCAACACAGATATATAATCTGCAATGACACCAATCTGATCGTCTTTGTATCTATAGATCTACATACAGACCACAGTTCATCGGGGCAATAACTAGTCAAGAACATGACATATTTTCTACATACTACAAATGGGGGGAAAAAAAACTATGGAAAGAAAATGCATGCTTATTTCAAAAGTATGGACACTCAACTGCAGCTAGTCATAATTAATGGTAGACGGTAGTCAAACATATACACATGTGGGTTATATTAGTCGCCAAAACAGCAAATGTTACTGGTACTTATAGTTAGTTAGTTAATTAGTTATTTCGTTAGTTAGTTAGTTAGTTAGTCGACAGATAATCCTCATTGCACATCGAACCATTCGGATCCCCTCCTCAGAAAATCCCGCAGCGTCTAACGGCTAACGACATCAGTACAGTGTTGGTTTATCAATCTTCTTTGGCTTCCTGCGTAGTGTTATTGTTTGGCCACACCTCTTTTAATTTGCTGTTTTCGCAGTCTGACCATGGTTGTAGATTCACAGTCGTCACTTGGTTCTCGCAAAAGTCTTACTTCTCTTAGAAAATTCAGAAAATCAGCCTGATCCATGGCGCGTCCGCCCTCCACAGTAGCCTTACGTATACTTATACATAGTCAAACATATATCAAAATACACAGCACCAGAACAACAAGCTGGCTGCAGATAAAAAAAAAGGAATACATTAGAGCACAAATATCAATACTAGATTATTGACCGAAAACAGTTAAAACATCAGCGTAGTATATATCACAACTTCGCGACTTAATGAAAGCTTGTGATCGATTTTGAAATTACTTCGCAGCAAATAATGAGAAATGATAGAAATTTATTGATAACACCAACGCATTAAAGAGCATTATTGATATCATTGACGAACTAAAGAGCATTAATAATATCACTAAAGCAGTATAGACAAACTGTTGGTATAATTGAAGAACTACATCAATTTACTGATATTTTTGAATTACTACACAGCATTAACGATATCACTTGAGCAGCATAGAACATTAATGATACCATTGAAGCACTATTATTAATAGCTTTGAAGTACAATAGACCATTACTGATATCAGCGAAGAACTAACTATACAAACTTATAGATATCACTGAAGTACTATGTAACACTATATACATAGTTGAAGTACGAAATACCATTATCGATATCACTAAACCAGTACAGAACATTACTAATGTCATTGAAGCATTATATATAATTTTTTTAAATATCAGAGTGCAGTAAATGTTGCAGTTCCTATAAATAATTAATAATTTAGAATATTTAAAAACAGTAGTCGACGTTCGACACAAGTGTAAATTGCTGTTCAAGGTATGACTTGGATATCTTTACGAACAAGAAACAAATGGAGGTCGATATCTGTGCATCTGAGGAGATGCTGGTGCTACTGATCTTATGAAAAAGAAACCACAATTTGGAGAAACCAGTTTCACACTATGGAGTGTATTGGGTATATGATGTTAGTAGTGTATTTGTCAGACCAATCGCCACTCGAAGGATGATGCCGTCAACATCACATTATCAGACCAATCGCCACTCGAAGGATGATGCCGTCAACATCACATTATCAGACACATCGCCACTCGAAGGATGATGCCGTCAACATCACATTATCAGACCAATCGCCACTCGAAGGATGATGCCGTCAACATCACATTATCAGACCAATCGCCACTCGAAGGATGATGCCGTCAACATCACATTATCAGACCAATTGCCACTCGAAGGATGATGCCGTCAAAATCACATTATCAGACCAATCGCCACTCGAAGGATGATGCCGTCAACATCACATTATCAGACCAATCGCCACTCGAAGGATGATGCCGTCAACATCACATTATCAGACCAATCGCCACTCGAAGGATGATGCCGTCAACATCACATTATCAGACCAATCGCCACTCGAAGGATGATGCCGTCAGCATCACATTATCAGACCAATCGCCACTCGAAGGATGATGCCGTCAACATCACATTATCAGACCAATCGCCACTCGAAGGATGATGCCGTCAACATCACATTATCAGACCAATTGCCACTCGAATTATGATGCCGTCAACATCACATTATCAGACCAATCGCCACTCGAAGGATGATGCCGTCAACATCACATTATCAGACAAATCGCCACTCGAAGGATGATGCCGTCAACATCACATTATCAGACCAATCGCCACTCGAAGGATGATGCCGTCAACATCACATTATCAGACCAATCGCCACTCGAAGGATGATGCCGTCAACATCACATTATCAGACCAATTGCCACTCGAAGGATGATGCCGTCAAAATCACATTATCAGACCAATCGCCACTCGAAGGATGATGCCGTCAACATCACATTATCAGACCAATCGCCACTCGAAGGATGATGCCGTCAACATCACATTATCAGACCAATCGCCACTCGAAGGATGATGCCGTCAGCATCACATTATCAGACCAATCGCCACTCGAAGGATGATGCCGTCAACATCACATTATCAGATCAATCGCCACTCGAAGGATGATGCCGTCAAAATCACATTGGCCGGCTTGACTTTCCAGTAATTTTCCTGGTACCAATTTTAGGCAGGGTCTGCCTGGGAGTCTAGCCCAATGACAAACAATTATCCTCACATCGAAGGGGTTGAGAACATACAGCCATCGGGGGCATCAAGCAAATGTGCCAGCCACAGCGCTTAACTCCCGTACTGATCTTATAGCAGACATACATGTATGAACCAAAGGACTCACCGCAAGACTAGAGACACCAGCAATAATTAGCTAGAAGAACAAGCAAGATACAGGTGAATAGCTGTACAATAGGACACCATCAACATCATGCTGAAGGCTGAACAGTTAAAGTTCAACATATGGTAGGATTCAGTTAAAACTATTAAACTGGGCCTGGCCTCATATGTCATAACAGGATTGAGTGTAATAAGTAACATCGATGGATCTGCTTTCGTTTAGTTTAGTTTAGTTTAGTTTAGTCGATGGATCAACATCACGGCACACGGTTTTAACCCATAAGTGCTCCGTTTTCCTCCTAACTCAAACCTGAGTCTGGAGAAACTCAGCTCAGTGCACGAACTCCGTAGCACCGGCGAGGATCATGAAATAATCAGGGTAGATTTTTAACTCCAAATTTTGCCCGGGCAGCGCCGTTAGGCTACTCTTTTTCGATATCCAACTGCCAAGGGATTTTGTACATGCGCAACAATACACATGCCGGTCTCTCTGGCTGAGGGGTTACAACACTTTCTCCGTAATCCCGTTTATCACGCAGAGTCTCGTAGCGGGAGAGAACTGGGAGCGGTTCGACCCCCGCTGGTGACTTGCGGGATACTGAGCCGGCCGCTCAGAAAGCAATGACAAACTACTGAGCGTAATCTTGCCAAGAAATCAACAGACAGCTGAAAGATGCTGCTGTTGACAGCGATGTCCTGTAAAGGATATGCAAAAAAAAAAAAAAAAAATACAAATGGGCGTCCGATCTCACTACCCAGAGACTAGGGGAAATTTTATTACTAGGAGTCCACGTGAAAAAATCCCGGTCCTCACCGGGGCTTGAGCCCGGGACCTCCAGCACTTCATGGGAACAAGCAAGTTATCCAAATATTTGGTGGCATTTATTCTCTACTGCGGATATTCAGACAAACCCCAGGAAGATTGGTTTTAAGTAACACTACTGCTTATGAAAGACCATCTTCATAATATGTACATATTATGTACCTACAATGGTTTGTGTAAAATACTTTCAAAGTAAATCTTATATGAAAAAAAAACGAAAAAGAAAACAGGAGCATATTGTTTGCACTAATAAAAACAATGTTGTATATAACTTTGATGTTTAAAATAGACAATGTTTATAGCAATAATGACATTTTTTAAACAATAAACTGCATCCAATATATCTACTAAAGATGTGTTTTATTGCTTTGAAAATATGACTTCACGTCGTCTTGCGATTTTGTGTTGCTATGAATGATAGACAACTGAAAATGGAAGTATTTTCATTTATTCTGGTAGAGATGTCTGAGGCCAGAGTGGAGTGGCATTTTGTTTAGATAAGACAACTGCAAAAGCTTTAATGGGATATAATCCAGTTAGTGATAGAATCCTCACTATTAGACTCACTATTAGCCGTCCAAAAAACACAACTCTCATACAGATATATGCACATACTTCAACAGCAGAGGAGGACGAAATTGAAGATTTTTACAACACACTACAAGACACATTAAATAAGATTGGTCATAAGGATATAGCAATAATAATGGGAGATTTTAATGCTAAAGTAGGTGCAGGAAGAGCTGAAAATGAGAGACACGTTTTAGGAAAATTTGGATTAGGAAATAGAAATGATGCAGGTGACAAATTAATTGAATTTTGCAAAGAAAATGAGTTAACGATAGCCAACACACTTTTTAAACAACATCCAAGAAGACTCTACACATTAAAGTCTCCAGACAGTTTTACCAAAAATCAGATAGATTATATTTTAATACAAAGAAGATGGAGATCAAGCATAACATCTGTAAAAACCCTACGAAGTGCAGACTGTGATACAGATCATCAGTTATTTGAAGCAGATCTGAAATTAAAACTCAAAAAGCTTACCCGAGGACCAAGGCCACTTCGTTTTGATCTCACACAAATACCGGACGCATACAACATAGAAGTTAGGAATCGCTTTGGGGTCTTGATGTCTGTACAAGATGAAATGACACCTGATGAACTGGCAGTACAAGCTAGAGATATCTTGATAACTGCAGCCAAAGATTTCATTCCGACCAAGAGAAAGCAACTTAAGCCATGGATTACATCAGACACGTTAGAATTAATAAAACAACGAAGGGAGCTGAAACAAAAAGGAGATGAATCCGATAGCAGGATGAAGTATAAATCTTTAACTCGAGAAATAAGAAAGAACACAAGAAAGGACAAAAATCAATATATACAAGATTGCTGTACCAGAATAGGGCAATATCGTAAGGCTGGAAGAGATTATGAAATGTTCAAGGAAATGAAGTTATTGACAAGAAATGTTCAACCTCAATTGAATGTTATCTGTGACAAGATGGGAAATACCTTAACAGAATCTAGACAAATTCTAGAAAGATGGCAGGAGTACTGCAGTGGAATGTATGATATGAGTGACAGTGAGGATATGAATGAGATACATTAGCCAATGACAGCAGAGACAGAACCTGAACCCTCATTAGATGAAATTGCTTGGGCTATAAGGAACCTGAAGAATGGTAAATCACCTGGATGTGATGAGATACCAGCTGAACTAATTAAAGCAGGAGGAGAAGAAAGCATACACATATATCATGCATTATGTACAAAGATTTGGAAATATGGTATATGGCCCAAAGATTGGAAGAGAACCATCTTCATTCCAATACCAAAAAAGGGCAACCTGAAATTATGCACCAACTATAGAACTGTTGCCCTGATAAGTCATGCAAGTAAAATTCTACTAAAAGTCATAATGCGAAGAAAATGGAAGAAGAGATTAACGTAGTTCAAGCTGGATTTAGACAAGGAAGAGGAACAAGAGATCACATATTCAACATGCGTTTAATAATAGAGAAGTGCAGAGAATTTAATGTAAACCTATTCTCATGTTTTGTGGATTATTCAAAGGCATTTGACTGTGTACAGCATCAGAAACTTTGGGAAATCATGAGGAATATGGGCTTTCCTTCACATGTAGTACATCTCATAAAAATGCTATATCTAGACCAACAAGCAGCAGTTAGAATAGATGGCGAGACATCAGATTGGTTTGACATCAAGCAAGGAGTCCGTCAGGGCTGCGTGCTGTCACCCTATTTGTTTAACCTGTATGCCGAAAATATAATGAGAAATGTAAAAGATGATATAAACAGGGAGCCATATGATGCCCTAAATATCGGCGGTCATGACATACCAGAGATTCGATATGCTGATGATACAGTACACAACACAGAATGGCATAGAAAACCTAATAGCCTCAACACAATTGAATAGTGAAAATCACAACTTATATCTTAACATAGCAAAAACTAAGATAATGCATACAGATAAAACTACTATGGAGAAAGAAATATACATTAATGGGGGAAAATTGGAGGTGGTGGAAAATTTTGAATATCTTGGGTCATTGATTACGAATAATGGTGACACAATGAAAGAAATTAAACGGTGACTATCCATTGCTCTTCAAAGACTAAAACAGATGAATAAATTATGGTGTGGGACAGACAGAAGTACAAAAATTAGATTGTTAAGAGCATGCATCTTTCCCATTGCAACATACGCCTGTGAGACATGGACACTTACTAAACAAGCTGAACAGCGCATACATGCCTTTGAATATAAATGTTATAGACGAGTTCTAAGAATATCTTGGGTAAAGAAAAGAACAAATGCATCCATACTTCAAGAGTTGAATATTGAGGAGGGATGGCTATTAAAGACGATAAAACAAAGAAAATTGAAGTATTTTGGTCACTTGAAACGTCACGACAGTTTGGAGAGAACAATAATGGAAGGGTATATGCCTGGGAAGAGAGGAAGAGGAAGGCCAAAGAGAAGATGGGTGCAGGATGTGGCGGATGATCTCCAGATGGGTGTATCAGACGCGGGACATTTTGCTTGTGATCGAGAAGTTTTCCGGAAGGTTGTTATGGGAGCGAGGTTCTGCAAAGGACATGCTACTGAATGAATGAATGAATGAATGTTAGAAGAAATATCAGTCACATAAAAGTTGACATGGGGAATCTGAACGTATTATTTGTACTTTATGAAGGTGGCATTTTGTGGCATCAACGTCTACATTTATGATTAGGTTATGTAGAAGACTGGTAGGTGTCGCTTGCGCACGTGAAGAGTAAGTAAACATAGCGACCGCGCTTGCTGAGTTTCTTGTGATGTCTATGAAGGCTTTAAGATTAAATAAGAAACTGTAGATGCGGCATTAGATATAAAGGATGCGTGCCGTAAAGTATGACCAATTGATGCACACGCTAATGATTACGAAAGTCTGTCCCTGGATCGTGGACTGGCCTGTAACTGTCATTATGAACGCAAAGTTGCTCCTCGCGTCGGTTCTTAGAACTCCTAATAACACTTTATTGCACGAGGACTGCAACAGGGATCTGCCATGTCACCAGTTCTGCCATTAAATGTATACAAAGTAGGATGCAACAGAAGCATCAGGTACTCACAGAATACTGACCTGTGTTGGCGACGTTTTCGTATGCAGACAGGGGAGAGATAGAACAGACATAACCAAATCAAATCAAATCAACTTTATTTTCAAAGGGTAACAAATTGGGCACGCAGGCCCGTCTTACATTCGGCCCTTCCAATCACTCGTCTTTCGTTCATCAAGAGCATTATACATTTACATAGGAAGAAAGATAAACATTGTGAAATGAATGTTGTAAACATAATCAAGACAAATTACCATGTTATGAGGCCCATCTCCCATCTACCCATACATCACCCCACCCACACACACACCCAAGGACACATACATACCCCACCAACCAACCCATCCTCCTCCCGCACATCCCCCACCCAATGCCCACACCTGTTCCCCCAACCAAAACACATTCGCCACCCACAAACATCCCCTACCAACCCTCACATCCCATGCCCACCCACATACACATCCTAACCCACACATTCTCTCCCCCACCCAAACCTCCAACCACCCATCCCTCAGCCACATCTCCATCGACCACATATTCCCCACCCACGCACACACATCCCCCACCAACCCACACATCGCACATCCACTCACACATCCCCAAACCATACACACACATTCCCACCAACTGACATCTCCCTACCCCGACACACACACACACACACACACACACACACACACATCTTCCTAACCACCTATACATCCCCAATCCACTCACACACACCCCACTGTCACGGGATACTGTGAGTTAATGATTCCTTGATAAACTAGTAAGATTAATTACAAGGTATGAGGAGGGTTAATAATCGAGCTTTCTGTCTGGAACGAGGACAACGTGCCGGTCAGTGACCGAAAAGGTATATAATTCAGGGACAGGTGTTCGCAGAGGTCATTGCCTGACGATCTTATCGGACGGACACGGGAAACGGGGAGATCGGGTTGTGGAAAACCGAACGGAGACGGCAATCAAAGGATTCGGACGCTTAGAAGTACTAACGTAGGGAAACCCAGGGAAACAGTGGAGGGACGGAAAGGAACGAGCAATTAACAATACGTGAATTCACAGACGTTTGATGTGGGGACTTACGGCAAATTTGATTGTAGATCAAACAAACAACGAAGGATTGGACACTGAGTATAAATGAGTGGAAAACGGGTTTTGAAGCAGTGTGTGTTCCAAAACTGGGCCGAGATATTTATGTATCCTGAAATAGTAAAGAAATCATCCCTTGCAATGGGATAGAAAGGCTTATGTGCTGATAGATTTCAATGCTGGGATTTACATAAATTCTATATATAAGGTAAAACTAACCTTAGAGTAATAGTTAGCATAGGGAAATATGTGTTTGTGATTAGGGTTACCATTGCTTTCTATGAGTGAATAGTTTAGACTTTAGTGAATTCTGCTGTTTATGTCAGAGTATTCTTTCGGAAGCTTTTCATTACGGCTGGAGAAAGACACTCACATAAACAGTAATATGAAGCAGACTTAAATCACCTGATTTAATATTTTTTACCCAGGTTCCAATAAACCTCCTGACATATCAAAGAAGATAGAACAGTACGTCTCTTGTACAGAGAAAGCAGTGTTGATAATAAAGGAAAGAACTTTCACTTTAATCAGGCACTTCACGGGGGCAGAGAAAGTTTAGAAAATACTGGAAATAACGGTCATTATAAAAAGGCAGGATGACCCAGAATTGAAAATAATGACACTGTAAATTAATATAAAGACACAAATGAATCATTCATGAAGAGTTGCCATGCGTACAAACGGTGTTCATAAAAGAACGGAATACCGTGTGTAGAACGTTTGCAGGACCAATAGACAGTGCTAGACATTAGCTATGTGTTTTCCATGGTGGATTTATTAATTAACGATTAATCAAAGAAAACTCAGTCTAAGCATAAGACTTACAGTGATCACATTACTTTACGGTGATACAGTGGTGAACAGTTTTTTCCAATAACGGATTTACCTCCAGACTCAAGCTGAACGGAGCATCCAGGGTGAGAACGTTCTAATTATATGTGTGACGTCTTGTTGCATGGCCGTAGGAAGCAGGAGAAAGTATACGGCACATACGAAGTAAAAAGTCCTATCTTGCACTCACATTAGCAAACAATACCAACTACATGTACACATTCAGTACATACAACTGACAAATTTTTCAACAATAAACATGTTATTAATTGTTGGAGGAAACTGTTGTCAGGGTGTGTTATGAAGGCTAGAGAAAGCGAGAGAGAGAGAGAGAGAGAGAGAGAGAGAGAGAGAGAGAGAGAGAGAGAGTGTGTGTATGGAAGACAGAAGGGAGGAATGTAGACTAAAGTCAGTCAATAATCCCAAATTATAATAAGCTAAAGGTGTGCTTGTTGATTCCACTTCTCTCCCGGGACGACAAGTGACACCCACCACCCACACGTACATCCTCCATCCACCCACACATGTCCTAACCCAATCCCCCACCACACACACCCTCACCAGCACATCACATACATCCTCTACCACGCAATATTCCCAACCCACACACCGCACACATATCCCTCACCATCACATCCCACACACCACCATGCATCCCCGCACACATATCCCCTCCCACATACCACACAATATTCCCACCCACACCCACACAGATACCCTGACCCATCCACCCCACATACCCCCACCCACACACACACATATCCCATCCACACAATATCCCCAACCAACACACCACGCACCTCTCCCCACTCACACATGCATTTCCCACCCATCTACCAACACACACTCACTCACGCACACATCCTCCACTACGCACCCACACACCCCCACCCACCCCCACCCAAACAACTCTCGATCACAATACCCCTACCCACACAATCCTCCACCCACTCACGCATCCCACCCCGACATATACACATCCCACACCCACCTACACATCCCTAAGCCACTCACACACCCCCACCCACACATTCTCCATCCACGCACACATCTCCCACTCACACACCCCCACCACCCACACATACTTCTCCCAACCACCACACACCCCCTACTCACCCACACATATCCCCCACCCATACTCACATTCTCCGCACCCATCACACACATCCCCCACACCACACACTATCCCCCACCCACATACACATCCTCACCCATACTACCACAAACATACCTCCCATCGACAGACCATGCATACATCCCCCACCAACACACCGCACACATATCCCAAACCCACACACCATACACTTCTCCCCACCCATCCTTACATCCCCAATCCACCCACACAATCCCCTACCCACACAACCCCGCCACCCACACATACTTCCCCAAACCATCCACACATATCCACCCACCCACACATATCCCCCACCCAAACACACATCCCCCGCACCCGTCCCATACACATATCCTCCACCCATACACACATCCCCCACACCCATTCCCACACCCCTACTTTCACTCCCACACATCCATCCACACATCCCACCAACACCCACAAATATCACTACCCACCAACACCCACACACCCAAACCCATCCAAACGCATACCCCACCCACATTCCCCACCCACATATCCCCACCCACACATATCCCCACACTCACACACATCCTCCACACACACTCACACATAGCTGTTGCAGCTAAAGTGGATGGGCAATGCACGGAAAAAGTCTGCGTCATGAATCTAGGCAAAGTAGAGATACTATGTTGTTCATTGAACAACAGAATTGTCAATGAGCAAGTACCAGATATCACAACAAACGTGAGAACGGAGAAAATACCTGGGAATAATCTTTTCCAGACGCTTGTACTTCAAGGATTATGTGATGGAGGTAGTCGCAAGTACCAAGATGGGACTCATTGCTCTGAAAGTGATGACAAGGGCGGACATTGCGCAAAGGATGCTGTACATACTCTTCCAGCATCTGATTATTTGGATCATTGAGTATCGCAATATCTAATAGCCAGATAATGACGCGGAGATCAAACAAAGTACAGCCGAGCTAGTCATCTAGATTACAAGAGCTACGACTATTGGGTGTAAGCAGCATATATTAGCTTTACTACCCAATTATAGCACGTACATATGTTTTCAGGTCAAGCCGTACCTTAGGGCTTGTGGTTAGTCGTGACCAAAAAGTTCACCCCATAATGCTCCGTTCTAGTGCCAGTGAATAGCACACACAATGCTCCTCCCTGTGCCATGTGAAAAGTGGAACAAACGGTAAACCAATATTACGCACACACTTACATGCATAATACCGTTGCCAGAATGCCAACACAACACTACTCCCCGAAAATTACAGTTCATCGTTGATGGAAGCGGCAATCACAAGAAAAACAGCAGTTGCACACACATTACTGCATAATGCAAATCCAGCTAGTTCAGCAACTGATCATCCGCCAATTTTCTGATTATGCATGTCACAATACAGTCAACCATAGACAGATGTAAAAGCACTCCATATGAAATCCACAACTAACAGTGTTGCTTCACACAATTAAGTCAGAAGCTGGGCGACAGAACCATCTACTTCCAGTCCAGAATGAGGAAAATGCGCAAACAAACCCTAGTCAGAATCAAAAGCATCACAGAGACCTTAACAGCTCAACAGACTATCCGCCGTATTGGGCTGGAAGTCTTTCACTGTACGGTTACAGCAGATAGGGAGCATCCCCAGCACGAGGCTTTAGGTGATATTAAGAGACATAGGTTGAAGATAAGCAGGTTTTGTTTTGGCACATGCTGAAGGAGGAACAGTCAGTCACGTTTGTGGCATTGGCAGGATAACCCATGGGGACGGATGGGTCATAGTTCAGACTAATAATGAAACGCTGGCTAGAATTATAATTGTAATGTGGACGAAGGTGTAGGGAAGGGAAAGCGAGCAATACAGAAGTTTTCGTGGAAGTGATGATAAAGGTTAAAAAGTGGGTGGGGTTTCATTAAAAAAACACCACATTTCAAAACCAAAACAAACAAACACACATATTGAACGGTTATAAGCTGAGAGTCTGGAATATGTTTCTATATAAAACATGAAAATTGAAATGGAAGTTGTGGTGACAGCCCGATGATGGCTGGAGGACAGCACAACCAGACATTTTGTGTTCGTATCGGACTCACAAGAGTATGCTTCGAAAACATGAAAACCGCAGTGCTCCTAATGGAGTGGTACACATAATCTAACAGGACACAGGTGGCGACCATATGGATTTCTGCCCAGGCTATGTAGGTGTGTGAGGCAGTGAAGATTGTTATTGGCGATGACACATGACAGCAAAACTGCACTC